>JAMWET010007210.1:47500-157500 GCA_024036415.1 Prochilodus magdalenae | reverse complement strand
TGTAAATATTTTGCATTTATCTGTAAATAAGATCCTCCAGAGGTTTTTGACTTTTATTATTTATAATGTTTATATTGTTGTTCTGTTCACCTGTCTTATTTGTTGTACTAGGTAACTTGCTATCCCTTTGCTGCTGTAACACTGTAAATTTCCCCACTGTGGGACTAATAAAGGATTATCTTATCTTATCTTATCTCTCATCTACCTCAGTCTTACCATAGTGCTATATGGAAATGTGTACATCTGGATATATCATAGTTGTTATTTATAACTTTATATTACTGTTATATAAAACTGTATATTAGGATAAACAGGGTCTTTGTGCTTAGTATTGTATATATTTATTGGTTTAATGTATATTTTTGTATTTAAGTCTGTAAGGGACTATGCACCTTAGTTTTACTCACCTTCACACCTGTGAAAATGTGACGTGACAATAGAAGTGATCTGATCAGATTAGATTTGATGGTCTGTACGTGTAAATGACAAACAGCTACAATAAAAATTGCACATTTCCATTGTAATACATTACGTAAATGTTACTGAAGAAAAAATGCAGAGCTGAAGTGAAAGATCTCCCAACCAGGCAGAGATCACACTTAAGTACCAGGGTTAAAGGACGATGTCTAAACCACACGAACTATACAGAAAGCACTTCATAAAAAATAATAAATAGAGCAAATTGAAATGAACTGACTTAACCTCGTTTAAACGACTGTTTTCATTTACAAGCATGCAAAAACAATCGGGTGAGCATATGAGGTGTGGTGACACCAGGGTTACGCTGCACCCTTGCACCAGCTCAGGATGAAAGGCTTCGCTCCAGGCCTGTAATGAAGGGAAACCCTGCAGCCCTTTTACTCAGTCCCGGGGCAATCCAAAAAGGAATCTTCAGCACATGCTCTTAATTAAATATAGATTGCTTTTAGCATGCATAATATCCGTGCAATTCAATAACCTGCCTAACTTTTCTCACCATTTACCAGCAATACAAGAAACACAACAATCACGCTGTCGGAACATTGTGCTTCTAAGAGCCTAACGCGTCTATTCAGCTCCAGAACGTGCACAGTAGACGCTTTCCATTCATCTGATAATGAGCTCTTAAGGGTTATATGGCTATTATGCATACTGTGATACTGTTATTGTCTAAAGCACTGCAAATATAATAACAGCATTATAATATAATAGCATTATAGCACAGTTCATCTTTCCCTTGTTAAATTACAGGCTTTAGTCTTGAAAATCAGGACTTTTGATATTTGCTTGACATGCGTGAAGCTAGGTGGTCTTCTAGGGCGGTATTCCCCGCTAGTCGGTTTGCTAAGTGGGCACCAGAGTTTGGGTTTTTATGACACAGTATCTCTTTCATTGGTTCGGCTGGTTTCACATCAGAGCGTGAGAAGTACGCATGAGCATACACATGGGTGATGGTATTTTGGTCAGGAGTTTGGCAGGCACTCAAACACTGCTGCCTGCACATGTGCCTTCACTAATGCTGGAAACCCACCATTTATATGTAAATGTGTTTTCCTTTTATTTACATTCCATGACAAAGGAGAAGCTTAACGTCTATATGACACATGGAAACTCACAAGCAGCGAAAGGGGTGAGTTCAGGAACGAGCCCCCTGCAGTAGGGTCCAGTAGCATTGTTCCTAGGAGACAATTTTATCAATTTTCAAGGAATTTTGGGTGCACCCCGAGTTCGGAATGAGCCATGCCCAATTGTACTGTTTTCTAGAAGAATCTGTTGCTTACTAACTCAAGGTTCAAAGGTCAGCGTGTACAGAATTAGGCAGACCTCTCTTCTTGAGGGCTCACATCTGTTATGAAAAGAGGCCATTCTAAAAACCGACATACATACATACACATATTCACCCCTCCCACCCTGTTTTAAAGAGCAATTGGAGAAAGATGTGTGGCATACTCAGAATTAAAAGCAGTGGGTTGAATTTTGATGAATTTGAAGAGTTTGCATATATTCTATATTATAAACAGTACAATTAGTCTGTAATTAACCCGAACACAGCTGCTGTTACAGACAGTGCAGTGCTACTGTGCCTCTAGGAAAGACAGATATGCTCTGCTGTTTAATTCCTTCATCTGGATCATCATAAAAAGCTTTTTGCACCACAGAACTGAAGCAGGGCTCACTTGGAAGGGACACAAAACCTCTACATATCAAACAATTTATAGAAAGCTTAATACATTCTGTGTTGTGTATGTATAGTCATATAGGTACTAATTAGGTGTAATTATTTACTATTTAATATATATGTATATATATATATATATATAAACTTAACTGCATTTATATATATCGACTAGGGTTGCCACCTTTCAGAAATGAAAATAAAGGACACGGGCGTAGTCATGTGTGAATGACATGTCTTCGAAATCGCGTCCAGTAGTCAATCCGAATCCGGAAGGGGGTTTTGGGGGGTGCTGTTTGGGGGAAATTGTGATCAATCATGTGTGACACGTGTTTGTTGGACATTTACAGTAATACGGAACAAACCGTGTCCCGTATTGGTTTAACACGGGACGCAACATTTACTTGACAAATAAAACAGGATTCCGTATTTCGCGGGACGGGTGGCAACCCTAATATCACCTGCACACTGAAAGAGCCTCCTTTTGCCCCTGTTAAGCGTGGGCCTGATGTGTTTTCACTTATGCAGTCACCCGTTGTCTCATATATAGTTATATAGTTATTAATTAGTGTAATAGTTAACTATTACTAAACTGTATGTATCTATATCGACTGCACACGTGACTTAACTCCTCATCACCGTACCTGAACGACTATATAAGGTCATCCTGCTCGTTCCATTCAGACTCGTGCTGTTGTGTTGGCAGCATCCTTTACAAGCAAAATGTGCCTCAGAGAAGAGTACAAGAGCAACTCGAGCAGTTGGAGGAGGTAGAGAGGGGTGGCATAGCATGCATTTGGCAGTAGTGGATAGAAGAAGGCATGCACCAGCGACATGAAGAACTGGGAGACGTATACAAACCATGTGGAGAGATAACCGACACGTTCTGCGTCATTCGCGAGTGACCCAACCACCATGACTGTGGACGTTTAGTAAGCAGTGATACCAAAACATCTGGTGTGTTGCATAATGAAGAGCTCACCCCTTATCTTCCGTCCCCCTAGCACTGCAGTCCCACACCTCCTTCTGGGTGCAGCTATGTTTTGGATGATCATGAAATACTATATATATATATATATTTATGTATATTGTTAGAAAATGTAAATAAAGCATCGCTTTACGTTTTGGTGCATGCTTTAAAGGCTAAACTGACAAATATTTCCAAATTTGAATGGTCCTGTACGTTTAAGACTAAAAGCTAAACAGTGTTTATTTATTTATTTATTTTTTTTATAGGTAAATACATTTACTGCTGAGGTACATGACAATTTTCTTGGCTGCCTAACACTTCGTTGTACGTCTCACACCATGAATGCAGGTGTGTGTTTTTGAGGTTTATAGAGAGGCATTATTTTCCATCATTTACATTTTCAGCATTTGGCAGATGCGCTTATCCGGGAGAACGTGGAGAAGTGCTTTGTTGTCTTCTTGGAAAACATGTCCTTAAACCAGTGCAAATACACGACAGACTGCAGACACCTTTGTTTTCTAGCAGCCGCCCGAATATGCATCTGGTAAACGACACACTTTATCCTCCAACAATTTAAACTGAATCACAGATCTGTTGAACGCAGATAAGCCATCAGGGCTCAGGTATGTTTAACAAGCTCTTTTGCAGGACGAGTGCTGGGTAACGATCGGGAAGCGGTTGTACACTTCAGTGCTGGAAGCTTCCAATTCTGCCTTTCTATCGCCAAATGTTATCTTTACACTGCTGCAGAAAACAGATGACTAATAAGATGACTAACGCTGTGAAAAAGGAGAGCAAGTTTGAGAAAATAGGAGAGATAATAAGGCAGACAGCTCTCAGTCGCCACGTACAGATGGCTCCGCATGCAAGGTGAAAGCCACAGCTCGCACAGCGCTGGTTTCCAGCAGCTACAGAGAGATACAGATTTGTAGTGAATGGTTTCGGGCTGATTCAGATTACATACGGTAAATACAGCTCAGTTTGGAAACTCACGCAGACATGTTTTAAAACTCACAGGGAAGTGGAATTTAGTCATCCGGTAAGTCAGAGGGGGCAGTGGGACATGTCACCTCCACTTGTAATTACAGTTGTAATTAGAAAATGAAAGTTTTGGAAGGCTTATGTTAAAAGCTCAAATGCGTATGTCATTAACACAATGTCCCACACTGATGATGTCATGTTATTACAACATGTATTTACTATATGATCATTATTGATTCATGCCACAGCTCCTCTGTGTGCTGCTTTATCAAAACCTTCAAAATCTTTTGTTTTATTTTACTAAAATACCTCTGGCAGCAGAAATCTAATCTCACTAAATGTATCAAAACAATTAATGCCTGTATTAACCCTGCTAGTATTACTGCTGGTTCTTTTATATATACATATATATCGTCGCTGTCCAATGAAAAGGAGGTATCTCCAAAATGGCAACTTTACAGGAGTGGCCAAAAACCTAATGTAATTTCAATGCAAGTCAAAGGAACCAGACTTTTTATCCAAGCAGTTTTGAGCAATTTTTATTATTTCATTCTTCGTGGAATTTGCGTACAGGCAGGTGCTCTGGCAGGTGCTCTGTTCAAAAAATGCATAAAGTCAAAATCAACAAAAATGGAGATAGATGTTTTTTTTTTATTGGACAGTGATGATATATATATTTCAATCAATTAATCAATCAATATTTTTTGTATAGTGCTTTTCACAGCTAATGTAGTCTCGAAGCAGCTTCACAGAAAATCAGTTTATTATGTACAGACCTAGGAAAGGGAAGCCGGGTCCAAGCCCCCCGTGAGCAAGCCAGAGGCAACAGTGGTGAGGACAAACTCCCTTGAGTGAGGAAGAAACCTCGAGAGGAACCAGGCTCAAGGGCAAAACCCAACCTCCTCAGGTGGATCCCGGATGAAGACAGAAAGACAGAACTAACAGGGGGAGGAGCTCAGAACATCTATTAGATCCAGTCTGATTAGCCCAGGAGGGAGTAGCTGCACAGGTGGTAGAGCTCATGATCAGAGCCAGACGCTGGTCAGTGTAAAGGTTGTTATGTTGGGTGGACTGGAGAAACAGGGCAGGAGACCCACGGTGGAGCTGATGCTCAGGGGATTCTAGCTGCTCTGGGGGTTCCCATGTGATCACTCCGGAGCAGTGTCCGGAAGATATAGATATATCTTTGGTTTTAATATTGACACTGTATAAAACTTTAGATATTATGTTACAATAAAACATCAAATTCTATATGTACTCTGCTTTGCTATACTGTCCTTCCAAGGCCGGTCTGCCCACTCAGCAGACTGAATGTACACCGCTGCCTAATAAGAGGATTTGGTTTAGAGTACCTGCAGACAGGATTGTCTCTCACATGGAGACTTTTACTGGAGTACCTCTGTGATTTTAGTCCTGTCCAAAAGCACCATTTCAGCAGATGCAACGTAAGCTGTGTGCTCTGGCCAGTCTGGGTGACTATGCTGAGCCACACCAATAAGAGTCCTTGGGCAAGACTCCTAACACTATGTTGGCCTACCTGTAATCATTAACCTTGTAAGTCGCTCTGGATAAGAGCGTCAGCTAAATGCCATAAATGTAAATGTAAATGTAAATGGTCATGTGATTGTGATATCTGTCTTTCCTTCCTGCATGACCACAACCTTTACAATGACCAACGTCTAATCATGAACTCTATCTATGGGTCCCCTCCACCTGTGCAGTTACTCCGTCCTGGGCTAATCAGACTGGATCTAATCAGACCAGATCTAATATCTCCTCCTGTTAGTTCTGTCTTTCCCTTCATCCGGGTTCAACTTGAGGAGGTTGGGTTCAGCCCTTGAGCCTGGTTCCTCTCGAGGTTTCTTCCTTACTCAAGGGAGTTGTTCCTCACCACTGTTGCCTCTGGTTTGCTCAAGGTCGGCTTGGACCCGTTCCCCCCACCACCCCCCTTTCCTACATTCTGTGAAGCTGCTTTGAGACAACGTTGGTTGTAAAAAGCGCTATACAGATAAACATACTGATAGCTTTTAGACACTATAAACCAGACTGCACATACATCAGGTCATTCATGGAATTCAATCTTTTACAGGCAAATAATCCTCAAAACATGATGCACATTTATATATGTTCCATCATATCCGATAATCAGATTATGGAGATTCTAGAGAAAGCATTTATTCTCTTAATCCCAACTCAAATCAATACGCTGTGGTCTGTCTTTATGTGTACACACTACACACATTAAAACCTGCAGGAGGATGGGGATTTGACTTATGTGCCGATTGTGACGGTAAGCAAACAGTAAGCTAATGCTAATGGAAGATACACGTCACTTTCATCTTTCACTAATGACCCCGAGGCAGGTGGCTGCGATTAAAGGAATTGGGATTTATTTAAATGTTTAGGTGTGGTGACACTCCCATCTGTGTAATTCTAATGCAGACATCCGGTAGCTGATAATGTAGATCGATCATAAACGTTTACAGGATCCCAAACATCATAATGCACAAATATCTGTGAGGTACATGCCATCTGAATAGTCCTTTACCCAAAACATAAATATTCCGTGCTCTGTTGCGGTTCTGCTTTCTGTGGATGGAAACAGAAACTCAGACAGACATACACCATGTCTCGCCCACCTGTCTGTAGGCACGGAGAGGTTCGTGCCCAGCCCTAAAGCGAATTACCTCTGCTCCCAGGGCTCATTATAACTTGTGTCTACAAGAAAGCACCGTGGCATCAAAACACACAGCAGTAGTACCTTAACACAGCAAATTGGCTGCAGACCAAATAAGATCTGAACATTATCTGACATCTGGAGTACGCCCGATCACTAACCCAGTCTAAAGCTGACTTTTTACTGGAGCTGAGACACAACGTTCCGGAGCTTACCTGTTAATGGAATGAATTATTCACTTCCACAGCACCTTCTACTCTTTTATTCATGTCCCCTGCTGACTGAAGATCATATAGCACCTATAGAGACTTTATAGGCCTCAACTAACACACATACCTCATTTGGTAATGGACATTTAGGTCCCTCATGCCTTATATGTAATTAAACACTTTCACTGATCTCTATCTAACCCCTCTATCTAACCACTAACCATCACTACATAACCTTCACAGTGGGTTCACCAGTTTTAAAACATAAGTTATAATACCAGGCCGTCAGGACATAACCAAAAAAGCAGTATCGAGCATCAGTCAGCTGGGAAAACGATGTATCAGTCATTTACACACCTAGCACAATTCATTAGTGTAATTTAAACAGACAGAAATGAATTAGATTGAACAAACATGACTTTATTAAATATGATTTATTTTAATATTTGATCTTTGTTTGATCTCTGCCTAAACCCACTGACCAATCACCATTACCTCTGGCACTGGCTTGATGTTTCCCAGTAACTACAAAGTTAAGTTCTGACAGACGTAAAAAGTATTCGCTCTGCTCGTTTGTGTTTTGTCACAGTTGTAAGAATCTCCAACAAAACCACAAATGGACTCAAACTACAGACATCCGAGTTATACGTGAAAGCACTTCTGAATAAACCAACTAAGCTCTCCATGCTACTTTCACTTTACTAAAACGTAAAGTAGCCTACCAACGTCACTGTCCATCCCGTGAGCAACACAGGACGGTTAAAGACGCCCCATGTTCAGATACAGCTGAATTAACACAAGCCCCACCCCTCCGGACCTCATATCATCATATCATACCTGCCACTGTCAGGAGTCTGCCCTCCTGCTGGTGGTGCATGAACTTCATATGGCTGCTTAAAACTTAAACCTTTCTCATTTGAAGCTTCAGTTTTACAGTGACTCCTTAGACTACTGGCACAGCACAGGTCCCACCGGTTCAGAGCTGACATGTATGTATTTGGGATACGCATTTGATGATCCCATCCAAAATGTCTGGACTGAGGTCTTTTATTATGGAATTGGCCCCACTGTTTGGAAATCAAAACATGATTGTAGAATTCCACTATCACTTCCAAATTATGAAGGTGGATTACAGAACATGGAAGGCCTTCTGTAAGACTTTGATGTTTAAAAAATGGTCCTTTTTCCTTTCATAATTTGTCATTTTTAACCCTTCAATTCCACCCAAAATGAAGTAATACAAGGAAAGGGGGTTTTATTATTTTCTTTTATTCTTCTGATAGCACAAACTATAAACTTAAAATCAATAACACGCGTGTTTATATGATATATATATACACACACACACACACACACACACACACACATGTATATATGTATTTATAACATGATATTTTGTTATGATTTTAAAAGCACCATTTCTAAAACACAAAAACAAAAAAAAAGGAAAAAATGCAGATGAAATCTGCAGATGTTTGAAATTAAAAATAATTCATTATGTGTCTTTGTAATTATATAATAATTAGACTGCATATAAAGATATGAGATAATATAAGAACGACACTGAATCCTGATATGTAAGGGACAGAATCTGCTGGATTTGATGTTACTGGAGGAGCACTAGGGGACTGAGGGGCTGCGTGTGTTTGTGTGTGTGTGAGTGTGCGCATTTGTGTGTGTATGTGCGTTTGTGTGTGTGTGCTTGTGTGTGTTTGTGTGAGTGTGCATGTATGCGCGTGTATGTGTGTTTGTGTGCGCGTTTGTGTATGTGTTTCTGTGTGTGTGTGCTTGTGTGTGTATGCATGTGTCTATGTGCATGTGCCTGTGCGTGTGTCTAGGTGTGTGTGCATGAGTGTGTGCTTGTGTGTGTATGTGTGTGTCTATGTGCATGTGCCTGTGTGTGTGCGTGTGTCTAGGTGTGTGTGCGTGTGTCTCTGTGTGTTTGTGTGTATGTGTGTGTCTATGTGCATGTGCCTGTGTGTGTGCGTGTGTCTAGGTGTGTGTGTGTGTGTCTGTGTGCGTGTGTCTCTGTGTGTTTGTGTGTGTCTATGTGCATGTGCCTGTGTGTGTGCGTGTGTCTAGGTGTGTGTGTGTGTGTGTCTGTGTGCCTGTGTGTGTGCGTTTGAGCTGCTTAGAGCCCGTCGGAGCGCGTGGGGGTATATTTATCTAAATACCTCGTGAAAATCTTACCCTTTCCAGCAGGGGTTGCGGGGAAGCCAGCAGGGTCTCCGCGGCTCGATCGATTGCTATTAATGATAGTGACATTTAATGGAAAGGGGGGGATGATGGAGGTGGGTGGCGGAGCTTTTATGGCTCCCCTGCTCTCCTTCGGAGGGGGAAAGATAAGAGGCACAGCGAGAGCGGCCCAGAATGAGAATGTGCTTTATTGCTGTTGCGAGAGCTTTCACTCAAGCTGCACTTGTTTCATGGCAATAAAACACCTGCTTTATAGAGAATGAACTTCCCCAGGTGAGGAAAAGTGTGTCGCTCTGCTCTCTATACCCCTCTCTTTCTTTCTTTAATGCACTCCCTCCATCTTTCACTCTCTGACTTTGGCAATGAGACCCACTGGGAGGGAAAGACAAGCTAGGAATGAAGACCGCATGAGGCTTTTCTCTCTGTGTGCATCTGGATCCGGGATCGAGAGGTGAAGGTGATAGAGTGGGGACAAAACACACAGGGAAAGAGAAGATGGTGGCAAAGGGAAGTGGTGGCTGGGCTTATTTCATGCAGTGAACAGCAAATTCATGTAAATCTGTCTAAAGTTTGTTACAACTCGGGTACCGAATCCAAAACCCTGAAAATCTTAGAAGATGACGCCACTGACTAGCTGTACGGTAAAAAATTAAAATGCTCAGTTAAGCATCAAAACAGGCCGTTGCTGCCAAAAGATCTATAATTGCTTTGTAGACACCATGACCCCTGGTTCCTATCAGATCAACAGTAAAGAAATCAGTCAGTAAGTTTCTCTACAGTGCATCATTCCACATCTGTGAGGATGGACAGACAGACTGTGACGCGCGCTGAGCTAAAAGCAAAGCTAGGTTTATTAAACAGGCTTGTAGCACAACACAGCAGCAACCAAGAGGGCAAGGGCTGAGTCAGAGTAAGAAGGCGAGTCAGAACCAGGCAAAACAACCAGACCAGCATCCAAAGGGGAAAGACGAAAGAGTAAACCAGAGAGTCAAAACAGAGTCAAACCAGGGAAGCAAACGAGAATAACAACAGGGAGACCACGCTCAGTACACACAAGGAGGCAATGCTTCACAACGGGTCAGTGGGAGAGAGGGGTATTCATACAAACAGGCTGATCAGCTACAGGTGAAATCAGTATCCTGGAGACTTGGACCTGAGAAACTGAACGGGATTGGGAGATGATGGACATGTGACAGTGACGTCCTCGAGTGGTGGGTTATGGGAAACGAAGTCCGGGAGATTGGGGATAAGAGGAGAGCCAGCAGGCGTGACATCATCATACGGTTCTGAATGATTTTGTTCACACCTCAACTGAATTATGCACACATTTGGACAACTCTCTACAATTCCTTTAAATCAGTATATACTGATATTCCCCCAAACCGGGGAACGTCTGGGCTGATGATGCTAATCAGTTATAGCCACATTGCTATGCCTAATAAGTTCTCACTGTACTATACTGAGCGCCACAACCTTATAGCAGGTCAAACTCCGAAGATGAATCCCAGATTACGTTTACAGCCATACGACACGTGTACCATGTTACCACTTTATCTCTTTAATGATTATTTTACCATTACTCTATGTAACCACGTTCCTTCAGATCCTGTTACAATGAGAGATGAATGCAACAGCAGTGATGTTCCCGTCTGGACACGTGTGGGGTGCTGGTGATACCCAAATATGGTTCTTGGGGTGGATGCTTCAGAACGACTACACTAGCTCCAAAATGATCTGAATGAGGGGTTATTAAAAACCAGTATGTAAACCTGAGCAAGCTTCGTCACCCCCGCACTCCCCTCCCTGGTTTTAGATCTCACATGGGTTGCCAGATCAATGAATCTATATGAATAGGCACAATACAAGCATAATATTAAAAATTTTGACAATGGCCATCAACAGCAACACAGTCCTGCACTGTTGAACAGCTAATGCATACATCATGCATCAGCAACATTACTCAGTATCTGATTTCTGATATCTGATGCCTCCATCCTGTTTTTGCCCAACTACCTCCCAAACATAAAAAGTTAAAGAGAGAGAAAGAAATGCAGAAAAGCAATTAATTCTGTTATTCTAGTGCCAAACCTTCATTTGCATTTGTTACTTATTAAAAAATTAATATTGATATATGGCATCTGTGTGGGTGAGAGAGGGATGAACACACAGGTAAAGAGGAGAAGCGGGGAAAGGAAATGGAGTGTCTGCTTTATTCTGGCAACATCGCAGACTCAAGTGGGATTTGGACCTAAACAAAGCATGAGCCGTTCTCAGGAGCGTGCAAACGGTCTGCAAAAGAGCGCTGCCATTAGTCTGGAGCAATCAACTCGATCCAGCCACAACAAATCAGCAGGGCATTGTGCCTCTCAGCCCTCGAGTGGGTGTCCCCAGCATTAGAGGCCTCTGCACGACGATAGATGTGAAAAATGCCTAACCCGCCGACATAACTGCTGCCTCACTCGTTTGGCCCTAGGACCGATCTGGAGTCAAACAAACGGCTGCGGTTCAGTCAGTGTGGGAGCAGGTTGTTAGGGATGTGTGAGCGCGCGTCTTTCTCGTCATTAAGCTTTCGTAAAAGGAAATGATGCGCCGACAGCCGTAAGCAGCGATCAAAACGCCAGCGGCCCGCTGGATGACATCAGCGCCGAAGGATGCCGCCGCGTGTCACGGCTGCAGGACCACCAGAGATGAGGCTTCAACCGGTGATCATCCGCACGATGCAGAAACCAAACACACGCACCACTGCAGCCCAGCCTGAGCAGCCTCAGAGGCTGTTTACACACTATATGGAAATAGCAACATGTTTGCATGTGCATAATAATAGACTCATCAGTGAGCTCCTCTCGTCAAATGAGCCGACTGTACACCACAAGGCAAATAAACAGCTCCTCCCTAACCTTCCTCCTCCTCCTCCTCTTCTTCAGCCATGCACGACTACGAATGAAAAGGCAAAAAGGAAAAAGACAAGGGTTTGACTGCAACGGTGCAACCGCCCAGGCCGCAGTGGTAAAACCAGATTGAGCCAGAGTTTGAGATGGTACCAAAATGATTCCAAATGTGCCATTATGTCTCGGTTTATACGACATGCATTCACATATATCTAACTACATAACTACACAGGGAGGACACCGTTTCACTAATATTACGCTCTGCATGGGGTAAGCACTGCGGACCGTGCTTGTGAAATTGAGGATGTTGAACCATCAGCTGATAGCATCCACTGCAGTTATTCTCCTATATACAGCTCTGGAAATAAATCAGAGCCCACTCCAGGGTCTTCTTCAATCAGCGTCTCCACATGTACAGCAGGTTCTCAGTGAGGAACCAAAGGCTGGGTTCTAGCTTTACTGGCAGATACAGTGAGCGTCTGGTTCATAAGAACAAGGTCCAGCAGCAAACACACAGGACAACACAGCTACAGACTGGCAGGGGGTCAAACCCACTCTCTACTGACCGTGATGAGCGCCACCTCATTCCAATGTCCCTTAACCACCGTAAGATGACCTCAGGTGACCTACAGAGAGACCGGCGAGCGGTGGCTGGGGTGAAACGCACAGCGAGCATGGTTCTAAAAACAGGCTTCTGGAGGTCATTAGTGATTTTCTAAATAAACAGATCTAATACAATATCTGATCTGGAGTTTGGGAGACATGGTTCCAGTAGTGTAGAAACAGAACCAACACAAACCCAGAACCTGTGTATATATACACACACACACACACACACACATATATATATATATATATATATGTGTG
This sequence comes from Prochilodus magdalenae, assembly GCA_024036415.1. Classification (NCBI taxonomy): domain Eukaryota; kingdom Metazoa; phylum Chordata; class Actinopteri; order Characiformes; family Prochilodontidae; genus Prochilodus; species Prochilodus magdalenae. The sequence goes on along the minus strand of JAMWET010007210.1, from coordinate 144,557 downwards.
TGTGTGTCTGTGTGTTAAAAAGCACATAAATAAATATATATATATTTTTTTTTTTATATATATGTACGTACTGAAAACGTACATACATATATATATATATATATAACATGTGTGTGTGTGTCTGTGTGTTAAAAAGCACATAAATAAATAAATATATATATATATATATATATATTTTTTTTTTTTTTTTTTTTTTTTTTTAAATGTAACTTTATTTGACTCCACAATATTGATGTGTTTTCAGTAAGTACATACAAAGTACACATAAATACGAACTACAGACTGTACGTGCCATTTCAGCTTAAATAAAAGAAATAAATATGCTCTCAGATCAGAACCATGAACTTGGTCTTTGGCATAGTTTAGTAGATCTTGGTTTGGTCTATATGTTGTGTTTACAGCCTATGAATTATTTTGTGCTACAGCGGAACCATGTGATGTAGCCCATGGCTGCTGTTACTGTAGCTTCGTCTTGTCTTATAATTTCTGAACAGCTGATGTTAACTGAGCCACTCAGTGTGTGGAAGCACGGGTGGGGGAAAGGAGCCACCTCACAGTGCTACGGAATGTCCTGAGGCCAGATAACATATCAGGACTGATCAGATCATAATCAGATCATAAGACTTGCGAGGCTGTGGATGGTGCTTTTTGACATTTAAATCCAAATTTGATTGACAGTGTCAGTTGATGGAAACTATGGGTAGAATGAAATCGGCTCAGACCTGGCCTAACGTCTCGCCCTTCAGGTCAGAGCCTTCAGAGGCTGCGGGAACAGTGCGCCGGTGCATCCTATACCTGTCCTGGGAGAACACCGTTCTTTTTTTTTTTTACAAACACCGCATGGCAAATTAGAAATACACAATGAAAACAGATGATAAAAGATTAAATAAAATGAATAAAACCTTTTAAAAAACATCAAACAAATTACACAGTAAACTTTTCGAGGAGCAAACTGCTGAGGCTAAACAAGTGCATGGTGCACTTTTACAAATTAGATTTTAATTCAGCAAAGTTACTGCTGAATCTTATTCCATGTGTGGAATAAGAACGCTGGGTAAAACCTGCTGGCTGTGCTGCTCCGCAGAGCAAACGCTGGACGTGTCTGTGGCAAGCTAAAGCAGTTATGTCACTCAGTCATGTCCTGGAGAAGTAGCGTGTTCGACACAGGCCAAACGAGTTATACAGAGCCTGAGATGCTGTTTGAGTGCGGTGCAAGTCAACAGAGGGACAAGAAATAAAATACATCAGGAATACGGGATATTTAACTCCGCCAAGCTGCTCAACGCGTTTTCTTTGCTGAGCTCAGGAAGTTTACTTGAAAACGTGCAGGTCATTTTAAATTGTAAATGAATTTGTCTCGCCTTGATTAACGTGGCTCAATAAATCAAGAAGAAAAAAACAAGCACGGCGAGCGGCTAGATAATGAGAAAATAAACACTCCAAGCAAAGAGCAGAAATGAAAAATGAGACGCATGTAGGAACGGAAAAAATCTATGCAAATGAATTTGCAGGAATTCGCTCTGCTATTGAAAGAGCGGTACCGCTAACAAGTCCCAATCACAATGGCGAATAAACAGGCTTTAGTGTGAATTTACCTAAATAAATAAATAAACTTCTAAATAAATAAATAAACAAATAAACAACATCCACACAATTCTCCAGCAGCACCCTGGACAGCGCTCGCATAACTCCAACCTGTATAAACATCCTGTGAGCAGCAGGAGAGACAGAATCAGCTCAAAAACGCTACTACCAGCTCACACAGAGTGTTCTGTGGCTCTGAGAGCTGATTTAAATACAGCGCCAACACTGAACACATGTGGCAGAGGTCTCTCTCCCCTTCTCTCTCTCTCTCTCTCTCTCTCTCTCCTAGACCAGCCTCCAGCCATATTTGTTCAGTGTTGGAGCACCATTTAGAGATAGAGAGAAGGAGACGGACAGAGACAGAGTGACAGAGAGAGAGGGACGGGGAGAGTGTGGGGGATGAAAGAGAAAGCAAAAGAGCATGAGAGGGATAGAGAGAGAGGCAATCCAGAGATAGAGGAGGAGAGAGGAGTCAGAACGAGAGAAAGAAGGAATGGAGATAAAAAGATGGCGAGCAAGACAGAGAGGGGGACAACAAAGAAAAGAAGGACAAAGAGAGAGACGAGGGGGGAAAAGAAGGAGGAAGAAATAGAGAGGAGAGAGGTAAAAAGAGAGAGAAAGCAAGAGAGTGCGAGGAGAGAAAAAGAAGAGAGAGAGTGAGAGAGGAGAATGAGAGAAAGAGAGAGGAGAGACAGTGAGAGGAGAAGGAGAGAGAGGAGAGAGCGAGAGAGAGGAGAGAGAAAGAAAGAGAGAGAGGAGAGAGAGCGTAAGAGAGAGAGGAGAGAGAGCGAGAGAGAGGAGAGAGGAGAATGAGAGAGACGGGAGAGAGACAGAAAGAAAGAGAGAGAGAGAGAGAGAGAGAGAGGAGAGAGAAAGAGAGAGAGAGGAGAGAGAGAGAAGAATGAGAGAGACGGGAGAGAGACAGAAAGGAAGAGAGAGAGAGAGAGAGAGAGAGAGAGAAAGAGAGGAGAGAGAAAGAAAGAGAGAGGAGAAAGAGAGAGAGAGAGAGAGAGAGAGAGAGAGAGAGAGAGAGAGGAGAAACAGACAGACAGAGAGAGAGAGAGAGAGAGAGAGAGAGAGAGAGAGAGAGAGAGAGAGAGAGAGAGAGAGAGAGAGGAGAAACAGACAGACAGAGAGAGAACGATAGAGATGTTCAGACATTATGGGATCGATCTCGCAGACTCATTGTGCTACACGCTAGTTGCCAGTCTTTATGTCCACGGGGCATTGGTCACCATCTGTACCCTCAGCAGAAGCAGACGAGCTTCTGCTGCACCGCCATGCTGCCACAGCTCACGTACCCGAACCATCATTCACAATACAGACAAGCTTACACATGCACCGTGGTACGAGTGAAACTCATGGATGGAGAGGTAAGGGTCTGACTAATGCTGCCGCTCTGCTGAAAGCTAAGCACCTAGCTCAAATCACGGTAATGCTGCGCCATGGCTGCTCAGGGGGTCCAGCACAGGTGGGTCATTTCCCTGCTCCAGCACATCTGCTAAACTTGGTGACTAACTGCTGAGCTGAATAACATGTATTTGAGCAGGACAATCACTGAGCTGGGCCGGATCACCATGATTTCACAGATAGGGTGAATTATCCTATCAGCAGGAGACACCTCCGCTGTAACATGGCACAGGAACAGCTACCTCGTCCTCAGTAACCCTAAACCTGAGAAGCTAATCACGGATCTCTGGAGAACTCACACGCACAAGTGTGAGGAGTGAGGCTTGTTTAGTCACAGGACAGCTCATTCATAATTTACCATGAATTAATAAAGGCATGTGCAGCACAATTTAGTCACCTGTAAACAGTCCGTCTGTACAGCAGGGTAAACAGCATGCATCGGTAAAGGGACCTGGTTCAGCACATCTCACCAACATCATCTAAACAAGGATCTCCATGGACAACCATGACTCTGCACTTTACATTAGCATATTTATACTCACACATATAGACTGACCTACTGGTATCTTCCATTCTTATTGTATATCTGTAGTATATATATATATATATACACACACACACACACACACACATACACATACATATGCCCTGTATATACACTGCAACTCCCATCTACCTCAGCCTTACCATAGCTGAGGCAAGCTCATAATCACCAAGATGGCACAACCCTCTCTGCAGAGCATCTACAATCTCAGAGTCCACAGGAGAGCTGCCTCCATCATCAAAGATCCCACCCACCCCCAACATGGACTATTTACACTTCAGGTCGGAGGTACAGAAGCGTGAAATGCCGGACTACCAGATTAAAGAACTCTTTCTTTCCCACAGCCATCAGACTCTTAAACAGTTGAGCTGATGTCTCCCCTCATAGACATCACTGTATTTATAAAAATTGCACTAACTCATATCATTTTTTTGCACATGAATAGTTGCACTACTGTACTTGACTGTTTGTGTCTGCATACAGCTGCACACATCGTTTTTGCACATGTAACTGTTCCTGTATGGTTATATTTCAGCTCATTTTGCACAAACACCACTTTACTACAGACTGTTACAATGTAACTAATGTAGCACATACCTGCACAATGTATATAGCCTGTATAATTCTAAATTGTTTACATTTTATATTTTATTTATATATTCTCTGCATGCTTAATTTTTTGATCCTTGTTATCTGTTTATTTATATTTATACTTTTTATTCTATGACATCCAATGTGGGCAGCAAAGTAAGAATTTCATTGTACAGGGAAACTAGTTTCCTTACTGTGCATATGACAATAAAGCTTTGAATCTTGAATAGTGCTATACGGAAATGTGTACATCTGGATATATGATAGTTTTTAATTATAACTTTATATTACTGTTATTTAAAACTGTATATTAGAATAAACAGAGATTTTGTGCTTAGTATTGTATATGTTTATTGTCTAATGTATATTGTTTGTATTGAAGCACGGTAAGGGACTACACACCGAAGTTTTTCACTCACCTTCACACCTGTGAAAACCTGCCTTTTGAAGTCTATGGTCTTGTCAGACCACGGTACATGTTTCTACGGAGCGGCAGAGCGTTAGTCCACCCTGAGAAGCCTAAGCCCGGAGAAGCTGGCAGCATTTCCGGATGTTTCTGATATGGGACTGTGTGGGACCTCCACTGTGCTAGTACAGTCAACTTGCATTTACGGATGCAGCAATGAAAGACATTTCAAAGTATCCCCAAGCCCATCTGGAGATCTCCATCACAGGAGCATGCCAGCTTATCAAGCAGTGCCATCTGAGGGACTGAAAGTCACGGGTACTCATTTGTGTTTTTCAGACTTTCCTTTTTTGTGCATTTATAATAAAAAGATTTCTTACTGGATGATTTTTATGATTATTACACATGAAAGGATTACCTGTATGCTTCTATTATGTCAGTATATAACTGCATCACCTGTTCTAGATACTTTTGATCATTTGTTGTTCATAGATACTAGTATTAAAAGACACTGGCCCAATGTTTTTGCAGTGTGTTGTAGGCACCAACATTAGAATATACAGATGCTCTTTCTTTCTTTCTTTCTTTCTTTCTTTCTATATTTTATATATTTATGTATATTTTATTTATTTAAGTACTCCTGTTTGGGTGTAACCGGGTCCTTGGGTACTACATGTACCACATGTGATGCGAATGACAATAAAGTCTCCTTGAATCTCTGAATGTTTACAAACACATACACACATCTCTTCAAAGCAACAGGTCTTTTACTATTTTGGTTCAAATCAAGTCCAAGTAGATCACTGCTTTGTTTTACTGTACCAACTATACCAACGAATAGCCTACGTGAATAACCGAAAAAGGACTTTACATTAAACAGCAACTACACACCTACGCAAAGAGCAACTACAACCAATTTCCCTTCATTAAATTCGGTGCTTTCATTGTTTACTTTGTTTTGTCAAGCCAAATTTTTTTTAAAGCATTTATTTTCATAAAAACAAATAAAAAAACCAATAACATCAAAGGTACAGGAGGGTTACATATCAAGCCAAACTTTAATTGGCTGGTTAGCTTTTCTGAAAATGTATCATAATTGAAACATATTTATAGTTTGGAGTCGCAGTTCACGAGTTTGGGGTGAACGTTTTTTTATATGCTCTACATTAATGTATAAAATGATTTTATTGCTCAACACTTTCACAGACTGCAGGAAGAAGCTACGACAAAGGAGAAACATTAGATGTGTCCAGTATAATCAATAACACAGCGGATTCCTTAATGGGTGAGAAAGCAATGAAGTATATAGACGATAATAAAATGATCATCCAGAATGCCTCATATGTGAAACATGGTGATCAAATCCTGAGCAGATAGCTGCAGGAAACCTCTATAAAAATAATAACGGGATATTACTCATCAGGAAGATAAGGTTGCGTGAGTTAACTTACAATATCTGCAAAATATACAGTCATAAAATCACTGACGTGAGAGCGGTGCATATCATTACACAGCAATCTGTAACACAAAAGCCTTTTAAGCCCCTTTGTGAACAGCTTTTGTTCGAGTAATGCCTTTCACACGTCCTACCCTGTAGTTACACTGTGACTCATTATACTATAATTCAGGGAGAGGAACGGTAATCTAATCATTTCTAGATTAATGTTGAGATGTTCTTTCAACAGGAGCAATGCAGCTAATGCAACAAGCCTTTAGGAGCATCAGGTCAAAGAATGACCAGTGCAAGATAACCTGGGTTTGAATTTACAGAAACAAGACCTGCACCTTCCACTGGGCTGGTAACGCCCCCGTTAAGGCAAAACCAGGACAGGCCACTCCTGGGAAATGAATCCCTGACCTGCAGGCCAACTTTTCCCATTTCAGATAACGGGATGCTGAAGGCCTTGCTTTAGGGCACAACCAGGAGGAGTCTCTCAAGCATGGGACTTGAACCCATGACCTTCGGGTTCAATGAGATCACGTCTCTCACCATTAGGTCACCGGCCACCACCTCCAGCCTGTGACAGCGGCATCCAGACTGGCTTGGAGTTAATGAACGTCAGCAGCTCCCTCCATCAGACTAATCCCACTTGTGACAGGTCATCCAAAGGTCATTAAAGGCCACTGCAGCCATATTAGACAGGTCTGATAATTGCCTTGCAAATATAGCAGCTTGAATTGGTCCTTCCAGAGATCATTCACAAATCTTTATTGGAATGATTTATGAGCTGCCTGCATCAAAGGTTGAGAACGCTGCCTCTTCGAGGTGAGTAATTATTTATAAACAGATCAAATTACAGGGAGAATCACCAACGTTATAGCTTATTAATAAGTCATGAAGTGTAGTGTCATTCAAAACAAAGACGGAACCATGTTGATTTGAAAGAACGGGGCAGTCGCCAGTCTATTAGACAAGCTTTCCTTATACAGGGTAATTACAGACGCCAGCTCATTCGCTGCTGCACGATTTACCAGCCACCCCTATCCCACCTATCAACAGAAAGGGACCACCACAAGACCTCTTGTACTGTATCCACTTTCATTCAAGCTAAGGCACATCCACTGAAACAATTTCTGAACTCACAAAGCGATTTTGTGGGCGGAAGGGAGAAGTTCTGGCAGTGTAGCCCAATTTGGCATTTACATAAATCTATGTGATTGGACAATGTGACAAGTGCAGCGCAGAGGTAAAGAATTCAGGCTCGGAGCAAGAGACAACATCGACAGGCTGTGTGTTAAAAATTCAAATAAGAAAAGCAATCAGGAGGGAAAAGCTGCTGCCAAATGTCGACTTTTAAATCAGGTTAGAATGTGTGAACCGCATTAGAATAAAAGCAGGGACTAAAACCCCCACACGGGAAACTTTCATTTGGGAATTTCAACTAGTTTTTACTTCTACTACTCTAATCCACATTCTCAAGGTCTCTGTATACATCCGCTTACCCTTCACCGCCATGAAATCACCCCCTCCAGCATCCACTCTCACCCTGGAACACAGACAGTGGAGGTGCTGCAGCCTGGAGCTCCTCGCCCGGGTCTACGTTATTAGGATTCTGTGATGAGCTGAAGTAGTAGGCTGGCGGTCTGCGGTGCCACGGCCTTGTGGTTAAATACATTCAATGACAATCAGGCACAGGCACGACTGGGGCCAGGTTTGCTTAACCAGAGGTCTGTCATGACAAGAATTAGGCGATGGTGCTCTTATGACCTACGGTGGCCAGTGTATTATTAATATTATTTTAAAAAAAAATAATCATTTATGAACCCAATGAACAGCAGCCGATACCTCAATAAGCCCACCTTCTCCTTGTACCCTCTCACTGCTACACCCATTGACATTGAATGACCTGTGAAGTGTTCTAGAAAGGGAAGCATTGTTAAAAATGTGTATGAGTTTCCGTCATCCTATTACATGTGCCTTAAAGTGTTTGTCACGCTTCCGGGTTTCCCTGTGGCCTCCGCTCTCCCGGACTCCATTTCCCAGAGGGCTACACTCGAGGACGTCACTCCCACCTGCTCCCGCTGATTCTCATTAACACATACACATATCAGCCCCATGTCTTCTGGTGATTCTCTGCTAAGCTTTGCCAAACCTAGTTTGCAATCCTGAGCGTTCGTTCTGCTGTGTACGTTACTGGTTTTGACCCTTTTCTGATTTCTCGACGACTCTCTTTGATCGTTCCCTCTCTGACCTAGTATTCACCTGTTGTTACCGACCATCGCTTCCCCTCTCTCTCTCTCTCTCTCTCTCTCTCTCTCTCTCTCTCTCTCTCTCTCTCTCTCTCTCTCTCTCTCTCTCTCTCTCTCACACTCTCTCTCTCTCTCACACTCTCTCTCACACTCTCTCTCTCTTTCACACACTCACTCTCTCTCTCTCTCTTTCACACTCTCTCTCTCTCTCTCTCACACTCTCTTTCTCTCACACACACACACTCGCTCTCTCTCTCTCTCTCTCTCTCTCTCACACTCTCTCTCACACACTCTCTCTCTCACACTTTCTCTCACACTCTCTCTCTCACACTCTCTCTCACACTCTCTCTCTCACACTCTCTCTCTCACACTTTCTCTCACACTCTCTCTCTCACACTCTCTCTCTTTCACACTCTCTTTCTCTCACACTCTCTTTCTCTCACACACTCTCTCTCACACTTTCTCTCTCTCACACTCTCTTTCTCTCACGCTCTCTCTCTTTCTCACACTAACTCTCTTTCTCTCTCTTTCTCTCTCTCTCTCTCTCTTTCTCACACTCTCTCTCACACTCTCTCTCTCTCTCTCTCAGCCTTGCCCTTCCAACCTGTCTGCCTCCGCTGCTAGCCTCCCCTGGTTTCTGACCTGTGCCTGTCCCAGACTCTGGTTTAGTTATTCCCCTCTTGCGTGGGCTTGTACTGTTGCTTATTTTGAATTTAATCTCTTGTGTAAATAAATCCATTTGACTTTTAACACTGCACTCATCATTCCGAGTCTTTTGTCCTGACAGTGTTCCATTATTTTATTTGAATTATTTGCTACTTTGGTTCTTAACAACACCAACAACATGAATACTCAGCTTCCAAATTTTGCAAGCAATACCTAGTGTGCTTATACATACACTACATACATCAGCAATGCATTAATGATAGTCATGTTGGTTTACATGGTTAATTGTTTTGTATGGTAAACACTTAGTTAAAACACTGAGCTTGATGTTTGTTGGGTGGATTTTAGGAATTTCAATTTTTTTTTTGCTGGAGTTTATAGAAGCAATCTGGCAACCCAGTCGTCTATCTGGCAGACAACAAGGCTGTCATTAGCCTGTGATCACATCTGTCTCTGCCACACTAGGGAGAAGCTAGGAATCTCAGACAGGGGCAGTTTTCTGTATATCAGCTGTCTCTTCATTACTCTGTAAAGCAAGCCATTAAACCGCCGGTGTTCTCTCAGTGCTAAAAGCCTTGTCTTCTTGTCTCCAAACATCAGCAGGTGACTCTGCGTACCTGGCACACACTTTCATTGCTGTATTTTACCGAGTTTGATTACACCACTTGTCTTTCCACACATTGTATTACAAGCAGGCTCTAATTTTACATTTCCTCCCAGCAATCCATATGAACAAAGTCATTAGAGGAATCACAGTCTAGCTCTTAGCACAGCAACAACAGCGGATTTCAAATGATGACAGCAGCGGTACAAGACTGCAGCCACTAAAAACTTATTTGCACACGTTCTGTGTTTACACCGCGAGTAAACTCAGGGCTCACCCTGGGGCATGTGTGGCACTGTTTCAGCGATTCTTCACTGGGGTTTTAAATTAAGGGCCCTGACACACTGTCAATTCAAAGTGTCACATCATTTTGTAAGCAAGATTTCAACATGAAGAGCTGGAGCTTAGAATGCCAGGAAGTTGGGACGCCCTAATGTGTAGAGGGAGCTGAAAACTCCCACCGAGATGTGCTTAATAGACAGGTTCAGGCTTTGCCTTCCTGCAGGAAGTGCCTCTCAATCAATGCCGGCATGCTAAAAGCATGCGGATGAGCTGAAAGGGGAGAGAGAGGGAGAGAGAGAGAGAGAGAGAGAGAGAGAGAGAGAGAGAGAGAGGCTGCCGCAAAGCGAAACCTCATCTTAAAGTCGTCCTAATTCTGTCAGCCTCCACTTCTTCATGTCACAGTGACTGAGCGACATCCACCACAGTGCGAGCCAAAAACCCCCACACGGCACACCACTCGAGCTTTGTCTTAAAGCAGAGGAGATCAGTGGCTTTACCATTCTTATTACGAAGCATCTTCCGCCCTCCTCTCGCTGGCATTTCGCCTCATGGAACCAGCTTTTACCATCCCAATTACGCCGTTTCCTCCTGATTGTGGACTAAGAGTGACCTTTCAATCTCCACTAATACTCTATTATTCTCAATAAAATAAGAGTGTCTCTGGCTCCTAGCATCTCTGGCATTCACGCTTTGTTTCCCAACTAATGAAGCAACCAGCAGACGGCCTGGCAGCCAGCACCTTGGGAGCTGACTGGGTGTCACGCTGCTGGACTTTACAAGGCGGCGGAGGCACGGTCAAGCCAGAAACTGAAGCATATGGGAAAGGAGAGAGGAAAGAGACAGAGGAAGAAAGAGAGAGCGTGACAGCAAGCGCCTTTGGCGTATCAGACTGAACGCTGCCCCGCTTAGAGCCTAACCTGTGCAGAGGGTTGGTCCACTGTAATAACGTTAAGGGCCCCTGCGCACAGACGATGCTTAGCTTATTCACCGAGCTCTAATTCTTTCTGACTAACTGCTCAAGCTGTTGTAAACGAACAGCAGAAGTTCCATCTGAGCCTCATAAAATATGATTTCATGTGCGACGATGATAAAGTGGGCTAGCAATGAAATATGAAACTTGCATGAGCTTCCAAATATAGCTGCACATGCATGCAGCATCCAGTCCACATCTGTATGATACAAAACCCCTTTGTGTTTCCGATTTTGGTGAAGCATGATCAACGTCCACTGTGAACCGTAGCTCATTTTGTTGGTTTTATATAACTAGTGTTCAGATTTGGCCTATTTTCTTTTTACTGGGTAACGTATATGGTATCACACTGCGGCATATATCGCCTTACTCAGTGTAATATTTTTCAGTCGTCCATCTGAATCACAAGGTTATTCATTTCACCCCCTGCTACATCTCACCCCCTATATCCAGTGTCTAGCCGCGGGCGCAGAGGGAGCATTTGTTACCGCCGAAAATATATATCTTAACAGTTGACTTTATTGGGAGGAAGTCGATCACTAAGATCAATTGCCCTCAGTGGCCTATTGACTTTAACAAAATGGCAGAGTGAAGGACTCAATCAAGTAAGGTCAAGCCCACACATCTTGGGCAGTTACTTGAGAACTATTTAACATGATACGCTGCACCGAATAAGCGCCTCACGCATCAATACGTCAATAAGACCAAAAAGGCACTTCCTAATCATTAACACCAGCGCTAATATCAATTGATGCTTTCTGCACATGCAAGACAGAGAACACAGGAAACGTGTGATGATGAAAAAGTGAACTGGAGCTTATTCTTATTTATGGCAGCATTAAGGGAGCAATGTGTAAGATAGCCAATAGGAGCGAACATCTAACCAGAAAACGCACAACCCTTATCCTCCCACCCAAACCCATTTCCAAGAGGCATTGCAAGTTCAACATTAAGCTACATCGCTTTACTCATCGAGACTGTCTCCGGCCGTGGAAACCTATGCTAACTCTTGTTCTGTTTACATCGCTTCTTTTGTGTGCTGGTGAAAATGCGGTTGGGACACTATGACTTCTTCATTATCTCATTCTCACACACTCATCGCTACAGTCACTCACTATCACCCTCTCAGGTACAAAGTGGTAGTGTCAGGAACAAACGTACTTCCACACGCGCCAAGCTGAAAGCCAAGGGGTCTTTATTTGGCTGATTCATATTCACGATCAACAACAAGTATGAAACAATCGTAAACACGTCAAGGCCGAGTAGGGCTGCCACCTTACAGAAATGAAAATAAGAGATGGCTCCTCTGCGCCATGACCACCACAGGCCCAACTCCTGTGGGGTAATCTCCAAAGGGGAATCCAATAGAGAAATCCAGAGAGCAGAAGGAGAGTTCAAAACACAGTGAGCGAACAAAACCAGAAGAGGAAATCCAAAAGGAGAGTCAAGAACAAAGATGGGTCGTAAGAATCAGAGATCAGCAAACGAAAGCGCTCAGTACGCAAACAGGGTGTGGCAGTACGTCACAAGGAGGCTCTGTGACTGTGGGGTCTATGCAGTGATGGGGAAATGAGACGCAGATGGGCAATCAGAATTCGGGAGACATGGATCGAGGAAGTGGAGTGTGATTGGATGTTTCGGGGCGTGTCGCTGTCATATCATCAGGGAGATAACTCGGGAGATAGAGTCCGGGAGATCGGAGGTGGCCGGGAAACCCGGAAGTGTGACAGGTATTATGATACAGAACAGGCCAAGGCTAGCTGGTTAGCATGACGTATTCAAAATGATGAACTGAATTAAATTAATTTTGTTTAAATCTTTCAGACTAAAATCTTAAGCTGCTCCTTTCAGGCAGAATCTTGTAAAATGTAACCTGTAATGCTGAACTCCAAATCACACAAGGCAATTCTGCCAGCTTTTGGAGTCAAAGCAATGTGAAATCTCAGGAGAGCTGAGCAGGTGCCCTGACAGAAAGGTGACTGGAGTGCACGGCTGTAAGGCATAACAGCCAACTTTAAATTGCACCATCTATCTAATGTAACGGCCAGAAGACTCCGAGAGGCCTTTCAGGGTTTTGGGGAGTCAGCAGCGGGCAAAGAGGAAGGAGAGAGGTTCGCACAGCTGCACTACACAGACACACACCCGTGTTCACACACACACACACACACACACACACACACACACACACACACACACAGACACACACAAACACCCACACACGAACACACACACACACACACACACAGACAAACACAAACACACACACACACACACACACACACACACACACACACACACAAACACACACGCACACGCCCGTGTTCACACACACACACACACAAACACCCACACACATACACACACACACAAACACACACGCACACACCCGTGTTCACACACACACACACACACACACACACACACACCCACACACATACACACACACAAACACACACGCACACACACACACAAACACACACGCACACGCCCGTGTTCACACACACATACACACACACACGCTTACACAGAAACACACACATGCATAGACACACCCGCACAAACACACACACGCACAAACACACACACACACATGCACGCACCCAAACACACACGCACAAACACACATGCATGACCACAAACACACACGCGCATACAGAAACACACACACATACAGTTATGCCCAGAGTCATGAAGAACAGCCAGCTGTGTCTGTTTACCAGAAAATCCACTGGCATTCAATTACAACCCGCTTAATTACATAGCCTTCGTCTCTCAGACGGTAAAATTCACACAATAATGATGTAATTCCATATCAGAGCTGACTGATCATAATTAATCACATTAGTAAGTTGTATTTAGGTTTTACTTTAGTTATATGAGTGGATAAAGTAGGCTTCTGTACAGTGTATGTATTACCTTCCATCATTCATATTTAAGCCTGAAGATAAAATCACAGGTGGAAATTAAAACAGGGTGAACATAGTTTCTGTTTCCATCACCGAGGTCTAGTGACAGCAGCAGTGGCTGCTCCATTTATTTATTTATTTTTTCATCTCTTCTGTGAAAGAACTCCAGACAGCTACATCAACTGGAGCCCACTTTACTGTTGCATTTGTTAGTCGGGGGCCTCTTTAAGGACCTGGAGGGCCAACGTTATTGATATTATTGATATTGCTGGTACTGTATTTTGCTCTCTAGTGACACAGTAATTCACAGCGTTCCCGTAACTCACAACATCAAAACACCTCACCCTTTAAAAGCAATATGGATATATGGTCAAGTTGGATAATTTCACATTCCTGGCATTCACTGTAAAAGGAATCAGGGCCGGTTCAGGTTGCACGTTGCATCATTTGTGCTGTTCCACTGAGCAGAGTAAGCCTGAGCTCCTGGGCCTGACAAGCCCTCAAGTCACACAATCACTAGCTCCATCTAGCCAGGTGTTGTTGTATGTGTAATGTGGTCTAGTGATTGGTTGTCTTTACATGTGAGCTGTGCGATGAGGCCCCATCACAGGGTTCACGCAAATACAATGTACAGCTGATGTGGCGTCGTCACCAGCAGGACTGACCAGACGCCTGCAGAGTTAAAATACAAACTGATTTATTAATCAAGGCTGAGTGAGGAGCAGAGTATGCCGGGAGTACAGTATGATCAAAAACCGGGGTGAACAAACCAGAGGGGAGGACGAGATGGGAGTGGCGAGACAGTCCACAGTCCAAACAGGCAAACAAATCCAAGGGAACAAGCGAAGAGTGAGAGGAGTTAACAAGCAGAGGTCAAAAGCATGAGAGAACACAGGCGGAACAATACGGAACGCTCCGTAATCCGAGCAGGTGGGCAAAGCCTCGCAGCCAGAGACTAAAACAGCAGGAGAAGCCATACAGATACTAACATAGCTGATGAGGTGCAGATGAATACGATCACGAACGCAAGGGTTGGGCGTGATTGGCCACTGGAGCGAACGTTGCCGTGACATCACAGAGCAGGGTGTTCTGGGGATTGGAGACCGGGGGAGCGATGGAAATGGGGAAGGACCCGGAACCGTGACCGGCATGCATGGTATCAGATCTACTAAATTTCAAAATGTCAGAACCGCATGGCATATTGAAAAAAATTACTTCCATAATTAATAAACATATATTCATCTATGTACCACCATCTTGAGATCTGATAAATTTGAATTTACATCCCAAGTAAGTACCCAAAGTACTACCCAAGATGATTGCTAGATAGATAGATAGATAGATAGATAGATAGATAGATAGATAGATAGATAGATAGATAGATAGATAGATTCTAACCCCCCCATATGGTGGTACATGGTACTCACAATGCTCCTGCAGAGGATGACTAGGTCTCTGCATGGAACAATGTTAAGACACGGTTCATGACTGACTAAGGAGGTGCTGAAAAACGACTGCTTGTCCAGCAGAGGCATCCGCACGCAGATCCAGAGGACCAAGCTCAGCTCAAACTGAATGGCATCAGCCTGGCTCAGGCAGATGATATGCCCAAATCATCTTCACTGATTTCACCAGTGTTAACGGCGGTGAGAACAGGGGAACGCTCTGCTCCTATTGCTCAGGCCGTTGAGCGAGGATTCCTGGGTTTAAGAGGCATTAGGAATGTGTTGCATGTCACACGTTCGGCAAGCGCAATTTGCGATAATGATATTCCCAAATAATCTCAGCTAATTACAGAGGTCAGCCTATAATTATTCTCTCCATATGTTTGCCTTCCGGAAAAATCTCCCTCCGTGAGAAAACAAAAACAAGTGCAAACACTGTGGCACTTAGTCATCCAAAAAAGCAGGGGGAGGATTCGTGTGTGTGTGCTGAGGAGGTCGATGGCTGCCATTGACACACTGCTTCAAGTGGCAAATGACTCATGCAGCCCTGGCGCTAGTCCAGCATGCTGTTCACTGCAGCTTTCCTTTCTGATCATATATACACACACACATACACATGTATGTGTATATATATATATATATATATATATATATATATATACACATACATACATACATACATACATACATACATACACACACACACATATATAAGAAAATATATATATATATATATATATATATATATATATATATATATATATATATATATATATATATATGCATTTATTATTTTATTATTATTATTATTATTTTTCATTGCGCTGATGAGTTGAGTTAATTTGATTGATGCCAACTAAAACAACAACACTCTGCAATTCTACAAATGTCCAAAATATATTTTTGGTAAACTTTCTCAACGCAGCGCTGATATTAGTTATGTCATAAGTTATTGCACCAAGATTTAATTAGTCGTGGACGATGTCTGCTTATTCATAACACAATGTCCTTATAAAGGTAAAGGGCAGCTGACATGAACAGGTCCATATCTTTAGGTCAAAACAGTCATACATTTCATAAATCTAGAAATTCAATAATCTCAATACAGAAAGGGCATTTTTTAAACCTCATGATTTCTAACCAAGAACCTGCATCAAACACCGATCACATAATACAGTTGAAACTACAGTAGCGTGTAAAAGTGTGTTTGAGGAAGTAACGGGAAGGTAAATGGGGGGAGGAGCTGACCGGGAGGAGGAGGGACTGTGTGGAGTATGAAGTTGACAGCTTGTGAAAATGGTTTTGTCAGTAAGTGTGTTTTTAACAGTAAAATGCTTTTTAGCATCAGACTACATACGGATTAACCTTAACGTCATTTTAAGGTCGAGTTTATTTAGCGGGTCTTTGATATACGGGTTAGAAGAGCACAGAGGAGCTAAGTGGTAGGTCTTGACCTGTTGATGTCCCAGTCACTGTACTGATTCGTTAAATTCCTTTAGCAGAACATCTGATTTCATTTAATGAGGATTAGATAAACTAGGTGTTGGTTGGACTTGCCTGAGGAAAGGTTTGGACAAACATCACCATGTACTGTTTACTGTAACACGAAAATATTCACTTTGTGTGTTTAAGGTGGTAGTAACGAATGTCTCGTTCCATGTGTGGAAAATGGCTCCAGAGCAGATGTTAATGATTGGCTAAAAGGAGGGACTGCATGTGGGCGTGGCCACAGACCATAGTGTGAAGGAAGTAGCTGAATCTGCAGGTGTATGGAAGCGCACGGTCATACGGGTCTACCAGCAGTGGATACAATCTCAGTCTACAGGGAATTCTCCTCGGAACTGTGCCAGGGAAGGCGTCCACCACATCTGCCACCAACTGTGCATTTCTTTGACGTAACAGTTTCTGAACACTGATGTGGCTACATCCAGAACCTTCCAGCACATCCAGTACATGCCCAATCCAGCCCCAGCTGTAATAAATGCTATGAGGTATGTTTCAGTCACAGGTGACTCGTTTTTGTCCAGTGAGCTCATATATTCCGTAGCCAGTTTTTAACATTTAGTGCTCAGATCTGCGGTTCTACGTCATAGTTGTTCACACAGGGACTATCTTGGAGAACCAGAAAGTCCCAAATATCTGAACTGGTTTTACATTTACGGCATTTAGCTGACGGTCTTATCCAGAGCGACTTAGAAGGTTAATCATATTACAGGTGGGCCAGTGTAGTGTTAGGAGTCCTGCCCAAGGACTCTTATTGGTATAGCGCAGCATACACCGGGATTCAAACCCCAGTCTCCCACATGTGGTGGTGGCTCCCTGGCAGGTAGTGTTCTTATCCACTGAGCTACACCCACCTGCTGTAGGTAATCTGGCAGTGTGCAATCTGAAGACAAACCTGTATAAGGTTAAGTTTCCCAATGGTTCAGAAAAGTAAATATTCCACTCATATATAATATAAAATTCTACGTCACCGAACTCTCCCCTCTGGATTAGCTGCCTGCATGTTTACTGTTAGCCGAGAAAAATGTTTCAGCATGTTTCTATCTGGGTAAAGAAGCTTGGGTTTCTCAGCAAACACCATCTGAAGAGCTTCTGGCTGAATTGATTCATCACAGTAGCAAAAATAAATAAATAAATAAATAAACAAATATTAAGAAAGTGTAAACCAATCTCTTCAAAAATGGCTACACAAAAACAAACACATTTTCAGAGTTGTTAAATTGTGTGTCATTAAAGTAGATCAAAAGGCACAAACAGCCATTTTTGCTTCTATAATAACCAGTTAAATTATTGGAACTGTGCTCTCATATCTCATTCCCTCTAGTTAGTTACAGCATGTGCTAGAGGAAAGTGGCTATCCGTAAATAACAGTCTTCATAATGTAATACTTGGTAGCTATCAAGTCTAAATGGACCTCACCCTACGCAGTGGCTCTTATGACCGCAGTTCAAAATTTGCTCATTTATTGCTTTACTGCTGCTTTGTCATCTTCCACTTATCGGTGCTGCTTCAAACACACACACAGCGAACAGTCCATTCATCCCTCCACCTTCTCCAGGTTAAGCTTGTTTTCTCTTTATCAAAGCCAGAGGGGCTGAATAATAAAGCTAAGTGTAATAAATTTCCTGGGTATGGCTCCTCTGAGGTGACAGCTCTGTCTCTGACATGATGGCACTGACAATCAGGGTTCCAATCTGTCATACAGCACCGCACTTATTACAGGCAGCAGGACGTTCTGCGTAGGGCCCACAGCTGACGTTCCTATTACACCGCAATGACAGTGAGATTTTATGTAAATGAATTGAAACTCTGACAGGCTCATGTTAAACAAATTTACACACTACATAAAGGAGAAACTGGCTGAGCAGAGTGCACAAAATGTGCTGTAGCCGTCTCCCCGCTGATCCAACTCCACAGTTAGGTGGACACTATATACACACATCCACCTGACCTATTCACTCCCCTGCCCATAAACGCACTGGGCTGGAGATTAGATCCGCTACATAACGCTGAGTTATGTCCCGGTGAACGCAGTGTTAACTACTGAAATGTCTGTACGATAATCAGACCGAATGTTAAACGGCCCAAAGAGGAAGAAGAGGCCGTCTGAGCGTGATCCTAATATTCTAATGAGTATGTGTCATAGACGTCCCTCAGTCCAGCACTCCCAGCCAGCTACACCAATGAAGCATAACTAAACACCACTGCGCCGGTGGAGAGGGACGAGCGAATGTGTTCTATATATGCGGCTCGTGTTGTAGACTGTGCTGCTCTGTCCGTGACTCACTAAGAACATTACGCAGCTCTTATACAGCCAAGCCTTAAAGAGGGTAAGGTTCTTATTCACTGGCTGCTGGATGTGCATCCAGGGAGAGTTGGTGTGGGCGGATGAACAACACAGTTCTGTTAAAGCCAGGCCATCCTTGTGATTGGGCAGGATGCTGCTTACATAGATGGGACTCAAGTTTAGTACGGCCCAGTTTACACAAGTTTGGCAAAACAGACCGCAGGAAGTTGTTCATGGAGCTGACTTTGTGCACCCACAACGAAACGGGCCGAATTAAAGAGAAGACCAAATGTGGGTTCTGTGGGGATTTCGGTTAAACCGCTAAGCCACCGGGCTGGACTGGATGCTGTTGTGGCCTAACTAAACGAGGCAGGCTGAAAATACCAAGGAAAACTATATTTAAACATTAAGTAATTATGTTCTCAGAGAGCACTTCATTACACCTACCGTCACCCCTGGTCTGTTTTATCTGCTCCACTTGCCATACAGGAGCACTTTGTAGTCCTGCCACTCAGACCGCAGTCCATCTGTTTCTCTGCATAATTTGTTATGGCACATTCTTCGATGGTCAGGACCCCCACAGGACCAGAGCAGGTACTACGTGGGGGGTGGATCATTCTCAGCACTGCAGTGACACTGACCTGGTGGTGTGTTAGTCTCTCTGGTGCTGGTGTGAGTGGATCAGACACAGGAGTGTTTAAAGACCGTGTCCACTCACTGTCCACTCTATTAGACACTCCTACCTTGCTGGTCCACCTTGTAGATGGACAGTCAGAGACGATAGCTCATCTGCTGCTGCACAGTGCAGCGTTGGTCATCCTCTAGTCCTTCATCAGTGGACACAGGAGGCTGATACTACTGACTCTGTAGTTTTGGTTGACAGATTATGCTCAGTCCAACAGTGACACTGAGCAGCACTGCTGTCTCTGACCCACTCGCACCAGTACAACACACCACCACCACCACCACCATGTCAGTGTCACTGCAGTGCTGAGAATGATACAGCACCCACAGGACCACCCAGTAGTGGTGGTCCTGACCTTTGATAAACAGTTTGAAATGGGATTAAAATGCATACAGAGAAACAGATGGTCCACGATTTGTAATTGTAGAGCTACAAAGTGCATCTATATGGTAGATGTTCAATGGAGCAACAACCAACAATACAATCCAATGAGGGTCTGTTCATTAACCCCCATGGGATGTAGCATTAGCCACTGAGCGAATCCGGAGTAGTAGCCTGTGTCTATAGCAATGCTGCCTTTCATTTATTGGCTCAGAATATGTTTTACAGGTCAGCATATAAAACCGACTCGGACTTCATTGTGTACCTCATGGCTTTAATGAAGCATTCCAGAAAAGACCCTATCAAATCATCTTTAATATGGTGGAGCACGACGTTCTTGTAAAGGTGTGATGTTTTTTACAGGGGACAGAATTATTTTCTTAGTCGAGCCGTTTCAGAAAATCCTCTTGATTTTAAAGGACGTCTTCAGCTGTTTGCACATGTCTGCGCATTGAATGCTAAGCACCTCTCCCCATAATCCTTATCTCAGCAAACAAATACTAGGGTAATTTTAGAATGCTGCTTGACCTTTCATCCAACTTGCCTCCGTTTTATTACACAAGAACAAGACACTCTGTAGCATCTCCTCCTGCTACTTAATATGCACGAGCGTGCCTATGAGAGACACACAGCCAGACAAATCGGTTATTATCGTCCAGCGATAATCTTAAATCCTGCTATGTAGACTCCTGGAAGCTATGGGCCACAGACATCATATCTACAGTAATTTAATGAGAAATCACGCCGTATAATAGGGCCTGGCTGCGCTCATGCAGCGAGCAGCGCTACCGCTAACTAGCTGTACATCAGAGGCGTAAAGATAGAAGAACTGCAGAACAAATGGCGCTGTGAGTTCGGCATGTAAAGCTGGACCATTATAGTTGCTTAGCACTTTTGTCAGGAGGGGACAGGCAATAATCCCCTTAACCAGATGACAAAAACAGCATTAACAGCTCAATTAATTTCCTCCTGCTGGTTTAACCAAAGGGAAGACACACACACGCATATGCATTTACACACACACACATATACACACACACACACCTGCAGTCATTACAGAGCATTTAGGAACGTGAACCCTGTTTATCTTCACTCAGCTCATTAAGCTTGTCTCAGTAGCACTGTTGTCAATAATAAGGGGTGATGATTAAAGCAAGCCAAATCCACCATGTGAATGACATCACTTCATACTCACCTGACCTGTCACGATTTAATCAGATGTTCATTGCGTCAGACACTGAACGTCCAATGAACTAACCCATGCGACCCAGATAGGTCTTCCCGTTACCAGGTCAGTAGGCTGAGTAAAGTCTACCCATTTCATCTCTAAACTCTTACTAATGTAAAGCACTAATTAGGGTGTCTTGCCCTCCAACGTTCTGAAGGTGTTTGAAGTGTGTAGTGCAGAGCTCCAAACCTACGGCAAATGTACACAACCAATTAGAAGTGTCTCTAAAGAGGATGTTTTGATGTTTTCGGATGATTTTTTTTCCCCCACTAAATGAGGCAGCTTAGCCGGCACTCTTCCCCGAAACCGCCCAACGAGAAAGGGCAAATGTACTCACGGTCGCTGCAGAGGGGGCCGCCGTAGGTCGTCATGGTGCAATCGCAGGTGAAGCCCTCCCACTGCTGCAGACACACACCCTGGTTCGAGCAGGAGTCCTCTGTGCAGGTGGTGCCAGGGCCAGCTGGAGAGGTGAGAGAGAGGGGAGCTATATCTGAGTATTTGTGTTATACACAAACATTAGAGTCATCTCTCACATCGGTAATGAGTGTTGCTGTATTCAGTAATACCATATTCAATAACAACGCCAAGTAGAAACAATACTATAGGATGTAGTAGAAGCAGTAGTAGGAGTAGTAGCAGTAGTAATAGATGCTACATAATATAAAAGGTGCCATAGTTTTTTTTTTTTCTCATTATAATAAATTGTTGTCTGACGGCTACATAGAAATGTCTTTGGTCAGGGCAGAAATTTCCAGAAGTGCTTCTACACACCTATTTACACCCTATGATTTAGCACTACAATTAAATGAGCTTTTTTGTTTGTTTGTTTTTCAATCATTTTTGGTAAGTTCATAAATATTTTGATGAGCTGTGTGTAACAGAGGTGAAAAAAGATTTTTTTAAAAAGTCTATTTCACATAAACTCCTTCTTTAATTAGCTGTACTATTTTTGGTAAATATTATTTATATGTTTTTGTTGACTTTTTACCTTGTATAGTTAATTTTAATACATTTTTTTATAAAACAACTTTTATTAATAAAAATGTTGGCGATGTTATCTGTGTTTGGTTTCTCTGTCATCAGTTTGTTGTTTTAAAGTCATTCTAGCGCGTCTCTCTGCATTTAATTGGTTGATTATGGTGTATAAAGTTATTGGGAGTAATATATTTTCAGTTTCTGTGTGTATTGAGTATACTGGAGAGATTAATCATGTGCAGCTGTACGTTTGCCACTCTAATTTTGTACATAGGTACAGTAACTCTATAATTCCCAGGATATATTATCATTATATTTTTATATACATATATTTTGTACTTTTCTGAAGTTTACTGTTTTATAAAGTAAAAAAGGACATCTATGACAAGCTGGAGAAATTTCATTTAATGAGAATGGTATTACAAAGGGTGAAATTTCATTTTCTTGTTGTAAATTTGTAATTAGATTTAATTAGTTAATTTGATGGGTAACCGAATTATGTAGAGTCATGTAAAATGTAAAAAAGTATAATATGTAATGTTCTTAAGTTAATGCTTGCAGCAGAAACACTGAGGATAGTGCTGTGTATTAGAGAGAGAGAGAGAGAGAGAGAGAGAGAGAGAGAGAGAGAGAGAGAGAGAGAGAGAGAGAGAGAGGGAGAAGGAGGGAGAGAGAGAGAGAGAGAGAGAGAGAGAGAGAGAGAGAGAGAGAGAGAGGGAGAAGGAGAAGGAGGGAGGGAGAGAGAGAGAGAAGGAGGGAGAGAGAGAGAGAGAGAAAGAGAGAGAGAGAGAGAGAGAGAGAGCGAGAGAGAGAATTCATTCTGTGCTGCCACTCTCGTTTTGTGCACAGAGAGCCCACAGAGAGTTTTCCCTGGTAACACAACGCAGAGGGTGTCGCAGTGTAGATGGGTGCAGCTGAGTCCCACACACACATGCACAAGCCGGCTACATGTGCTCTGATCTGCTGGTCTACAGTGAGGCACCACACTGGTTCACATAGAAGCAACATGCCGGAGGGAAAAGACCCTTCATCTGAATAAACTGTCATGCAGTTTAGTTAGTTAGCTGTGATGGTTACCTGGAGCTTTCCAGTACATAACATTACCTGTTCAAGCTGTTCCTCACTGTTAATCTTTCAGTTTAAGATGATCTGCTTCAACCATCAAAAAGTGGATCAAGTCACACAGCAGGGCTTACAGGTTAAGACTGAAGTTGGGATGCTAATAAAGCTGGAACTTCTCCTCTTATCAGTCTCTCCGGTGACAGAAACTGAGTGAAGCTGCTTGATATTGGCCAAGGCTGAGGATCTGTGCAGACTGAAATGTGCAAAGCAGACTATCCGTGTAGACGTAAAGTCGTCCAGGATCTTATTAAATATGTGGGAGCTAAGACCGGATCCTTGTTTACCAGCGTGTTCATTTTTGTTCCACCTGAAATGGTGCCACTGTTACATTCTGGCACCGGTGCAACAGAACAATCGATTACGTAGCTGGCGCAAAAAGCTAGCTAGCTTCGGGTTTGTTTAAAGATGAAAGTCAGTGATGCCTGTTGATGGTTCGGTTTCTTGGGTAGGGTGTACACAGTAGTGACTTTGCCTTCACAGCCTGGAATGGTCGATTTCTCTACATGGTCCACCTTTCCTGTTGCTGCTGCTCTGCTGTCATATGTAAATTTTATTGGCTGTACTTATCAATGTTTTGCAACCCTTCTACAAAAGCTGGATTAGTATTTGAAGGATGAACAACAGTGTTTGAGGTTTATGGTGTGTCATTTTTCCATTCCATGCACCTTTACAGCAGTTTCTATTCCAGCTATCTGCCTTGAGTTTCAAACATGAATTCTGAATGTCCATTTTATTATAACTTGTAATGTAATACAGTTTTATAGGAATGATTAAAAACAGGATGTATGACTTTACAGTAATCAGCCGCTTCTGTTGTCAATAGAGTGTATGGTCACGGAGTCTGGCTGGTTTTGTCGTTTCACTTGGCCATGAAGCATGCACTGTAGCTATCTGACTGACATCCAGTGCTAACAACCACAGCAACAAAAATAGATCTACATGAATCCCCATTATACCCATAATCTCAATTCCGTGTTACTGCAGTAAACAACAGATGGATGATTTCAGCACCTGTTTTAATCATAAGCTGATAAATAAATGAGGAGGTGAATTTTTTACAAAACATAAACATTAACTTTCTACTCGTATATACAGTATATACAGTATATATATGAGAAGGACTCTCTGAGTACTACGGTGGTGGGGAGCATCCGAAGTCCAGACTATGCAAGGAGCGTGTAGCAAATCAAGCCAGAACTCACCGTCACATCCCCTCTCCACCTGGCCCACCTTGTGCAGGGCATCAGCAATAAGATCTGGCAGTCTGCCATTCAGGTCCACAGAGGCCAGGCAGCCCTGGTAGCCATCCCGAGACGCTATCAGCTTGGGCAGGCTGTTGTACATGCTCTTTCCCACACCCCCGATGTACAGCTCTCCTGGAGAACAAGGGGTTTAGCAACGTTAGACAGATGAACGTATTACACAACGCATTACAGACAGGACAGTCATTAATCAGGCCTCGCTCTGTGAAGACTCTTAATGTTTGAAGGTTAACCATTTTATTCGATGAGCAGAGCTTCATATGGAGCAATGATTCTTTTGTTTTCAATAAAGGTCTGATCATCTGATGCTAATTTCCCGGTGATGAAGGATAACACGATGTACCTTTGATGCGCTGCTGAAGAGTAAATGGCGTACTGTCGAAGCATGTAATCAAGTTAGCGATAAAGTTGGCCTTCCGTCTCCGAGACAACATTCGGAACGCAGGATATGCAGATACACACAGAAACGGGAAGACAATGCATCCTGGTTCAGCCTGCCTGCCGGGAGTTCAGTGACCCCGTATTCTAAAAACCCGAGGAATGAGAACAGAGTACAGAGGGAACCCTCCCACAACGGCACACCTGCGATAATTACACAGCCTACATAGCTGGCACACAGCCAGCAGCATGGCTTCCACATCGGCTCTGTCTCGGCACTGTAGATTGCTGACCGGCCCACTGGATGTACTGCACATACCTGTGTAGGTCCTCCTTAATTCTACCATAAGTACATGCTATGGAAATGGTCAGAGATGAAAAGAGACCCTCCAATCACCTAGCTCAGGAGAGCATACTTAGAGGGCATTATTTGTGAGCGAAATCGCTATCCAATTTCTCGGCGCTCTGGCAGAAAGACAGGCAATTATGTTCTATAACTGACAAGCAGGAATACATATGGCAATTTTCATCCCACAGTGCAGAAGCCTGCTTCCCCCTGCTTGTTTGCTGAAACATGCTCTTTCCCTCTCCCAAATTGACTAAGGCCAATTAGACCATCAGTGAAAGCGCTCCTCATAACCTCCTCAACTCTATTTAATTTCATCTAACTGTGGAGAAGTTGCATTTTATCTTTCTGACCTTGCTCGGTCATTACCCACCTCTTGACTTACTAACCACGTAATTCTCCACCACTTCCTCCACAGCGGCAGCAGCACCTCCTTATCCCTCTCCAAGGAGGTCTGGATACCGCTACGAATGCATTATCATTACAGAACCTTTCAATACCTGGACACAGTGCAACACGTTTCAACACTACACCTGCAGAGGGGATCGGATATCTGACTCATCAGGCTTCACTAATCAGTAATGGGAAGATCGTGTAAACTGCAATATGAGCGCAAGATTTCCATGCTTCTCCTAAACCTCTTATAAATAGACTATTTTTAAAACATACAGAAATATAGGCAGTAAAAGGCGCTTATTTGGCCTAACTTTGCATTTTCCATAAAAAGATAAAAACGTGGTGAACACCAGTGTTGGGATAACTGATACAACAACTGGCCAAAAACCAGCTGCACACTAATACAGGTTAAACTGCCTTTAGATTTCACTATGGTGAATGACGTCTTTCGACGGCCTCATGCAACAACACACCATTATTCCCACCCAGAGTTGCTTTGATCCTTGCCGAACGTCTTGTGTTTATGATTAGAGAGTCTAATCACTTATCAATGTCTACCCGAGCACACCCCGAAGACTTTCCATGAGGTCAGGACTCGAGTCCTCGTGCTCCCGGGATCATTCTTTCACAACGTGAGCTCGATAAATCTTGCCATTGTCACTGAACAAAGAAGCTCCGTTGATGGGTAACCTGGTCATTCAGTACCTTCAGGTGGTCAGCTGACTGAATTCGATGGCCACGTAATGTTTTGGAGCATAGATCTGACCAAGCAAGACCAGACATAACACTGGTGGAGGATTGTACAGTGGGCAGTATGCATGACGGGTGCATTGCCTCTTGGCCTGATGTGTCGATCACTGTGGAATACAGTATGTCTGGATTATTCGAACAATCATTTTCTTATGACCACATCTCTTCTGTGAAGTCGGTGGTTCTCCACTATCGAGGCAGGTTGTTAATAAAGTGTTGGACAGGTGCTGAACACAGTTCCAGTCATTTCATCTTGATGCAGCCCAATATTTCCACACTTCTAAACCATCTGAAAAAACGTTTTCCTTTCCACGGCCATGGTGGTTTTAAGAAATGAGAAGCTACTTACTGCAACAGTGCGGGATAAAAGAATTGCTGGCAGCTGAAACATGTCACTGTGTTAATAATCCAGGAAAAGGCTCTTAAGTATCCGCTGCGTTAAATCCGAGCAGCGAGTTTTTTGGCCAGACTGTGTAAATGATATAAAAGAAAGCTGCACCAGAGAGAAAATAAAAACCTAACAAGAAAACAATAAATAAATAAATATTAAAAGATTAGTTAGTGATGATGAAATGGGATAGTAACTTAGTGTGAAAACCACATAATTTAAAGTCAATTAAAATAAAATAAAGTTGTATGGAAGTTTGAGCACCAAATGACATGTTTTGTTAATTATATAAGTGGAATAAAAATAAATAAATAAATAAATAAATAAATAAATAAATAACATCCTTTACTCCTGCACATTTTAATTCACAGATACTGATTAGTTTTTTTTATTTTATTTTTTTACTTTTTTTATTATTGTTTTTATTTTATTTTTATCATTATATGTTGAATTTAACGTACTGGAACAGGCAAACTTATCAGATATATATATATATATATATACACACATACAGTATATAAGACTTGGCTTTTTCTCTAATGCTTACAGCTGTTTCAGATAATATGTTTAGTTGGCATATATTATAATATAGTAGCCATACGTATATTTGCCTTCACTTGTAAAATCAAACCAGGATGTTCAAATGTTCACATATGACTATAATTACTCATAAAATAATTCCCAATAATATAATAACAAGATATGTGTTTTAGATGAGTTCTTTAAAATGGTAACTTATGTACAGTATATTGGAATAAATAAATAAAAATGTATTAAGGCTTTTTGATGATCTCATTAAAAAATATCAAGATCATCTTGTGTTATTAAATTTACACATCTATGTATGTGTATATGAGCTTCAACAGAGTCACAGCAAAGGGACGGAACATTCTGCTAACTTCCAAGTATTAGTCCACATCTTTACTCCACAACTTCACGCATACGCTGACTCACTAGAGAAAAAACCGAGAAAAACAATTACAATACATCCCATGCCGACTAAACAAATTATCTGAAACAGCTGTAAGCATTAGAAAAGAAGCCAAGTCTTAGAGAGGAAAAGAAAAAAACTCAATTAGTGAATATGCTAGTAGGAATCTCGGCATGAGCGTTCTGCCTGTATTCTGGTGCCAGCAAACAGAGCAGGTCAACCATTACGTTCTACTGATGGATCTCAAATTCCACACATCAGCACCATCCAATCCCTCCCATCTGAGGACGCTCATTTTACACTTCACAGAAACGGGCCGGAGCTGGAGGATTCCCACATTTCCCTCCATTCTCTCTCCCATAATTGCTTGAGCAATTACAACTGACACATACTGCGAGGCTGTTCTTTTGATGTTTAAAGGACTTGTTCTAAAGAAACCCAATGAAAGGGCCCTTGGAGCCTGCTGTACTGACAGCAGGAAGCACTGCTTTGCAGCCTTATTTGATTTGGACTTTATTACGCGTGTGGATTGAGAGGGAAATTGACTTGACTCGTGCAGTAAGACTCGAGGTTCAAACAGAGGTAGCGTTTTGTGGTAGAGAAACAGTGCTCTTAAAAAGACCCTTTATATGCTTAATATGGTTATCCAGCGTTCCCCCAATGCCGGGGCATTATCAACCTGTTCTCTGGAGGAAAGCAGAGTAATGAATTAAAGCATGGGCATGCATAATGAACACACAAGCTAAACGAGCACGCATATTTACTTTCATTTATATTTGTAGTTAATTGTGCAGAAAATGCTCCGAATTCTTCATTTTAGTAGCGAGCCTTCAATGTGAAGAATGTTTACTGACACCAGGACGTTTCATATCCCTAAGTTCTTCGCCATGCTCCAAACGCTCACTGCATTCTTAAAGTTATGCAAAAAAAAAATGTAATAAATAAATAAATAAATAATTTCCGTGAAGAAAGCTGAATAATTCAATCAGTTTATTAATGCGGTTTGTTGGGACTGGATGTGAGACAGCTGCTCTTGAGCCTTCTTTTGGTTCTCTTCATAGACTTTAATTTACTTGAACCCGGACAGTGACTGAAAACACATCTATAGAAGCATCCGCCTATGATCTGTCTTTTTCTACCCATTAACTGAACTATTGGCCAAGGAGCGCACTGACGATTACTGATTAAGCCATTCCATTCTCCTTTCGTTTAATTAAAAAGCTGTGTGTTCTCAATGTATTTGTGTAAATGAATATCCAGTGAGTCAGCATTGGGGGGGTGAAGACAAATTGTCCACCCTAGCTCAGTGAATAAGTACACATGGCACCTGTGACTGGGTATTTCTCCTTTATCTTCTTTTGTATAGAGAATAAATCTTCATTTGTGTTTTCTTTTCCTTTTGAGAATATCAGCTTAGCGCTTTGTTGACCCATGCAGAAACCTTTAGATTGTCAGCAGAGGTTCAAAGAATACAAGCGATGGTAACTGGAATAGAAAGGGCTCAATGCCAATTACAGTTCTCTCCTGTCAGTCCTGTAATGTTTTAAATTCCTGTATTGTTTTAACACATACAGCACTGTGCAGAAGTCAAAGATCACCCTTTCACTTTTTCAAAGCCTACACCAACACGTCTCAACAATTAAATGTGATCTTAAATCGTTCAGCATTTAAAACGTCCACTCTTTATCGTCATTATAGCTTCCTTTGTTTTCAGGAAACTTGCTTTTTTGCTTTTTAAAGAAATCTACATCTATTTTTCATGTCTTCCAAAAGCTCAGTCTTAGTTGGCTGATTTTCTGCTTCTCACAATCTAATTAACCTCGGACGTAGTGAATGATGTTGAAATCTGGGCCCTGGGTGGTCGGGGCATTGTTGAGAGAATGACAGATTCTTTGATTTGCACAGTTCCTCTGTTTTATCTTTTCTGGGGCTTTACCCGATTTTGCCAGTCGAATCGGATTCGCCCGTCCTGGCCGACGATTCGACTATTCGTTCATGTTTTGTTTCCCCCATCTACATGATCTAGTACTCAGTAAATCAGTCTGCATACGGTTCAGATCTGACGTCCTCCTCATATAGAAGGTCAGCAGAGTCACAGGAACATATTTCTGAACTAAAAGAGGCGGGGCTTATGATGATCGATCTGAACTGGAGCCTGATTTGATTACAGGATATAGCGTCGGGCAGCAGCTCGTATTTACAGCCCGTCTTTATAATTTCGCTTCTAACAGCTTCTTCAGTAGGAGGACCCTTCGTCTTTCATCTCTCATGAATAACGAACTGCTAAATAAAACCAGATTAGTCCATATTTAAATTATTATAGATGGAAAGAAGAACGGTAGACCTGAAACTGTTTAATTATTATATTACCCGCGCTGGAATCATTATCTCTCGTTTATCAGCAGGCGTATTAATGACTGTACTTATCTTTAAATAAAAATAATTTTAGCTGTAGAGGAATAAACTAAAATAATGGAGCTATAATGAAACAAACGTCTCCACTCCGTTTTTCCTCCAAACAGCCGTTATGTCTAAAACGAAAGTCATCTCCCTCGTTTGGAGCAGTGTTGGATGTCTGACTAAATAACAAGCAGAGTTAGGTTTTGTTTGTTTGGGTAATCTTCAGAAGCTCCTACTCTTTCTCTGAGACATCATTCCCCGTGTCTCTCAGCTTCACAGCTTTAGCTTCCTTCACCGGTGAACCGCCAGCGCACGTCGTCAAGTGGGCTTAATTTTTTAGCAAGCATGCGTCACAGCCCAGCTAGAACTTACATATATATTGATTATTGTAAGCTTTTGTCTGTTTTACATGAAAAAAAATGTCACTGTTGTCAGTCTTTAACATCCTCAGTTGACCTAAAGGGTCTCCTCGACCCTTTAACGAGTCTTAATCTTTCCCCTTTTTTTAGTAACAGCTTCTGGCCAGCTACAAATCCTCTCAGATGCACAGAGTGAGTTTGTGAACAGGTGGACTGTAACACCTATGGATATTGTCTTTTTGGTCATATCTTTTGAATACTGTTTATCTGCAGGTGACGGTTGGGGGTACTAGGTCTTCCACTTAGTGAACAAATAAGTGAACCCTTTGGAACCACCTGGATTTCCGCATCACTCACTAATAAAATGTCATGTGTTTATACGCAATCTAACTCCACTAATATCACACAGTTGTGCTTTCCATGTCTGTCACTGAACACAATTAGTAACATCCTGACTGTAGGCTAGAAAAATAAGTACTTACCTGCCGATTCCCTTTAGGAGGAAACACTTCCTGCAGCTGCAAATACGATTTGCACAGTGTTGAGGGGGACTTTTAGACCACCATTATTGCAAAGGGGGTTTCAGTTCATCAATATTTCTGGGAAGCTTTGCTTGCACAGCCCTCAGGTCAAACCACAGGACCTCGATGCAGTTAAGGTCAGGACTCTGAGTTGGTCATTCCCAATCATACATTTACCCCTCCATTCTTTAGCTGATTTACTTGTGTGGGATATGAAAAGTAAACAGTCCGTGCTTTATTAGCTTTATTAGCTAGAGTGTTTGTGAAATATCGATCAGGCCATATTTTATTATTAATTAATGCAGGAGTCCAGATAGGTCCAAAGGGTTTACAGTAGAAGTAGTATAGGACAGTATAAGGTGGTCGGTGTGGCTCAATGGTTAACACCACTAGCACTAGAGCTAGCATCCCATGTGGGAGACGGGGGTTCAGTTTAAGTTAATTAATAATAATTATGTTATAATTATTAAACATAATTGTGTTGAAGTAGGGAATTTACATGTTGATAAATGATTTCTCCGTTTTTTGGTAAAAGTAGTATAAAGGACAAGTTTAAGAGACCTTGTTTAACGTTCCTATATGGGAACCTATGTTTGTGCTTGGGGGGCAGGGGGGTTTGTTAAAAGTGACGCACTTTGCAGACGAGAGGGAGATCACACGGTAAAGCTGCTGCATGTTAGCATCGGGGAAAGTTTCAGTTTCAGTTTCCTTTTTGAATCCTCCTTTGGGTTAATGCGGCCAAAGAGGTAGGCTAGTACTTTAGCTTGTTCTTATGTTACGCCCTGTTTGTAAAGAAGCTAATATGCTAGTGTAGCTGTATGGTATAGCCTACATACCTGTCGCTAAAGGTTCAGTAAACTAATCGTTTACTAGTTTCACTGCTCAGAATTGCCACTGAATTGTGAAAGTTATATTTCTGTTGTGTCTTTTTATAGTTGTTCTCTATGAGAATGTTTTATATATTTTATTTGTCTAGTTCTCACGGCATGCTCAACGGCATGGCTATGGGCACGGCTATGCTGAAATAAATGCCTCAAAGGAACGCCTTGTGTCGTGACTTGACCAAAAGGGAGTAAAGGGAACTACACCTTTGGCTCACTGCACTGGCCTACCTGTCATACGGATGAATGAGGTGACTAGCATATTAAGCCAATTTGGTCATATATCCATATGTATCACACATACCCTTATAGCAGTATGGAGATGGAAGGGTACTGTGGAGCAGACTCTGCAGAATCAGCTGTAAATTGCATAGGGGTTTTGCTGGTTCAGAGTTGTATAATTATAAGCTGAAACGGACTGTTTTTCCTGAAGGCGTTGCCGTTTGTTGTTCTAACTACAGACAGAAAATGAGACGTGATATGTTGCGGTTCGTTGTATAAATACTGAGAGGTAGAGTTTTTTTTTGTTGTTGTTGTATTGGGATGCACCTGGGGAGCTGACAGCTTTATAAATAGCCTCAAGGAACAGCTGCTTATTACAGTTTTCAGGGAGTCAAAATTAAATACAAGAAAAATGAGTAGCTGGAAATGTATGACAGCATTTTAATAGCATTTTCACAGGAGTCCAGCAGGGGTCAGAAGGCTATTCCCAAGGCCCACCGCCTGGAGGACACGGTATAAGCCATGCCGCTGAGCTGGTATCATTAATCTAGTTCGGAAGCACACACATGGCCCATGCGTGATCAGAAAGTAGGAAGGAGTTTTAACAGGCAGGTTAAAAACACGAGCGTACCTTTGAGGTCCAGGTTGCGGGCTCCGTTGGAGTGCTGTGTGACGGTGCGAGAGTCGATCTTGAGCGTGTGCACGTTGCTGTCATCTCGGGACACCACCACGTTGTGCCACTGGTTGTCGTTGAGGGGCTTGTCAGAGTTGCCCTTCATGAGTGACGGCCCATTGCCCAAGTCAAAGACATAATGGATGTACCTGCAATGCATCAGTTCCTCTTTCAGTCAGACAGCGCGGTCAAAACATGCAGGACGTTTAGGGTCACAGCGTCTGCAAATCAATAGCCGTGATAATCCTTGAACTACTGACACTGACAGGGGTCCCTCCCTGCCGAGCACTTTAAGGATGAGGTGTGCCATCCAGCTTTCCTGTGACCAGCGGTGTGTTCCTTGGATGCCCCAGTGGTTAAACATTATGACAGGTCTGTCTGCTGTGGCGGTTTAGAGGACACTATTTGGCATCAAGTTGATTTTTTCCACACCAACAAGGAAAAATGCACAGGAATCTACATTTAACCAGAATATCACACACAGCGTATATCAGGCGTCCTCTCCCTCATATAGCATGTCATGCTCGTCAGTGAACTCCTGTAAACACACTCACCCTGCTGTAAAGAGGGGAGAGAGAGAGAGAGAGAGAGAGAGAGAGAGAGAGAGAGAGAGAGAGAAGACTGAGAATACAGTGATACTATAATAAAGAGAGAACAAGAGAGAAAAAGACAGACAAATGAAGAGAAAGAAATGAGGACAGAGAAAGAGGGAGAGAAAAATAAAGAGAGAGAGAAGAGAAACAGGACAGACAGAGAAGGAGAGAAATATGGAAATGTGGAAAGGCAAGAAAGAAAAAGAGAATGAAAGAGAGATAGACAGAGAGAAGGAGAGAGAGTGTAAGAGAGAAGGAAAGAGAAACACAATGGCAGTGATAGAGTGAGAGAGAGAGAGAAATATCAAGAGTGACAGAGACTCCAAGAGAGAGAACAAGAGTGAAAAAAGAGACAAAGGAAGAAAAAGAAATGAGGACAAAGAAAGAAAGAGAGAGAAAAAGAAAACAAGAAAGAGAAACATGGAAATGTAGAAAGAGAAAGGAGAATGAAAGAGAGAGACAGAGAGAAAGAGAGTGGGAGAGAGAGAGAGATTGGGGAGAGAGAAGGAGAGAAAGGGAGTGTGTAAGAGAAAGAGAGAGAGAGAGACAGAGTGAGAGAGAGAGAGCGAGAGAGGGAGAGGGTGAGCGAGGGAGTGTATAAGAGAGAGAGAGAGAGAGGGAGTGAGAGAGAGTGTGTGTGAGAGAGAGAGGGAGAGAGAGAGAGAGAGTGTGAGAGAGAGTGTGAGAGAGAGTGTGAGAGAGAGAGAGAGACAGAGTGAGAGAGTGAGTGAGAGAGAGAGAGACAGAGTGAGAGAGTGAGAGAGAGAGAGAGAGAGAGACAGCGTGAGAGAGAGAGAGAGAGAGAGAGAGAGAGAGAGAGAGAGCGCGCGAGAGAGAGAGAGAGAGAGAGAGAGAGAGAGAGAGAGAGAGAGAGAGAGAGAGAGAGAGAGAGAGAGAGAGAGAGAGAGAGAGAGAGAGAGAGAGAGAGAGCGCGAGAGCGAGCTGGGTGAGCAGTGATCTCTCATTACACTGTTTTCATTCAGCATGCAGCAGCAGGCTCCAGTGAGAGGCAAGGCCACCTGCTGTCTAATTGCTTACTGAATGACTGGCGTTCTGGATGGCGGCAGCACAGGAAGTTAAACATCTGAGCTTCTTACCTTTTACAATATTAATTTTTCCCAACTGAATAAAATAAATTCTAGAGTGAAACCGGGTTTCGTACCTTTATTTGCCATGAGCGAAGTGGATGGAATTGTCTCCAACCATATTTACCAAGCCCACACAAAGAAACCGTGGATGGCTTCAGCAGTACACTGTGCGGATTTGCAGTGTGCGGTTTGACAATGAAGAAGAGAATTATATAAAATCATATTTTTATTAAATTTAGACTGTATATTACATATATTTAAAGTTTTTGTCACTGTGGCGGTGAGGGGCTTAGTCACGGCCTTT
The DNA here is from genome assembly GCA_024036415.1 of Prochilodus magdalenae. NCBI lineage: Eukaryota > Metazoa > Chordata > Actinopteri > Characiformes > Prochilodontidae > Prochilodus > Prochilodus magdalenae. The sequence goes on along the minus strand of JAMWET010007210.1, from coordinate 109,786 downwards.
CCCTCCTAAACATGTCACATGCCCTTCACAGACTCTCTCCGAAACGAGAGAGGGAGGATGCTGGCCTGCATGCTGAATGCTACAGAGAGGGAGTGACTCAGACGAAGGATGCTCGTCGGGCTGAGTAGTCACACTAAGTCCTGCTTGGTCTGTTCCTCGTTTTAATGAATGAGTAAAGTACTCCGGTTCACTCGTGCTGGGTGTTTGTGTGGGTGTCTGAGGTTTCCCAATCAGTGTGCTCGGCGTCTCCGCTGGCTGGGCCACTCCAGATTATACTCTGGAATATGAATATGGACAGTGCTGTAAAAAGTATTGGCCCCCGTCCTTCTACTTTTGCATATCTGTCAGACTAGAGGGTCTAAAGCAGCACATGATGCCACGTTCGTCCACCTCTGAGTGGCACAAAAGAAACCAAACTGAGGATTTGGATGGACTGAGTCAAACCCTGATTGATGCCAAGTCCTTCAACGGGCAGTTGTGCAAGGAGGAGGGGGGCAAAATTCCTCATCACAGTTGCAAACATTTAGTTGAAGTTGTTTCTGCTGACCTAAAACAGTTTAGAGGTTTAGGTTGAAGGGGTCAGTTACTTTTTCACATATAGGTTTAAATGAGTCTTCAGTAAATGGACGTCCATTCGACATCTGGGTTTGTGTTTACTCGTGTTGTCTTTATCTTTTAAAGATATTTGGGTTAAATATTTCAAAGTGGCAAAACCAAACAGAAGATGTTGGCGAGGGGGGACAGTTTTTTTTACAGCACTGGAGCATGAGGGTGTATCTCTCCACTGGTGGGGTCACACCCTATACAACCTAGTAGTAGCAGAAGTCAGTCAACAACTATTAACTCAAATCAAATCCCAGAAGGACCCAGGTACAGTGAGGAAAATAAGTATTTGAACACCCTGCGACTTTGCAAGTTCTCCCACTTAGAAATCATGGAGGGGTCTGAAATTTTCATCTTAGGTGCATGTCCACTGTGAGAGACATAATCTAAAAAAAAAATCCGTAAATCACTATGTATGATTTTTTAATAATTTATTTGTGTGTTACTGCTGTAAATAAGTATTTGAACACCTGTGAAAATCAGTGTTAATATTTGGTACAGTAGCCTTCGTTTGCAATTACAGAGGTCCTGTAGTTTTTCACCAGGTGTGCACACACTGCAGCAGGGAGGCCCATTCCTCCACACAGATCTCCTCCAGATCAGCCAGGTTTCTGGGCTGTCGCTGAGAAACACAGAGTTTGAGCTCCCTCCAAAGATCTTCTATAGGGTTTAGGTCTGGAGACTGGCTAGGCCACTCCAGAACCTTGATCTGCTTCTTACGGAGCCACTCCTTGGTTATCCTGGCTGTGTGCTTTGGGTCATTGTCATGTTGGAAGACCCAGCCACGACCCATCTTCAATGCTCTAACTGAGGGAAGGAGGTTGTTCCCCAAAATCTCGCAATACATGGCCCCGGTCATCTTCTCCTTAATACAGAGCAGTCGTCCTGTCCCATGTGCAGAAAACCCCCCCCACAGCATGATGCCTCCACCCCCATGCTTCACAGTAGGGTGGTGTTTTTGGGATGGTGCTCATCATTCTTCGTCCTCCAAACATGGCAAGTGGAATTAAGAACATCTGACCACAGAGCTTTCTTCCATGACTCCTCTGGATCATCCAAATGGTCATGGGCAAGCTTAAGCCGGGCCTGTAAGTGTGCTGGTTTAAGCAGGGGAACCTTCCGTGCCATGCGGGACTTTAAACTACGAGGTCTTAGTGTATTACCCACAGTAACCGTGGAAACAGTGGTGCCAGCTGTCTTCAGGTCATTGACCAGCTCCTCCCGTGTAGTTCTGGGCTGATTCCTCACCTGTCTTAGGATCACTGATACGCCACCAGGTGAGGTCTTGCGTGGAGCCCCAGTCCGAGGGAGATTGACAGTCATGTTTAGCTCCTCCCATTTTCTAATAATTGCTCCAACAGTTGATCTTTTTTCACCAAGCTGCTTGGCGATTGCCCCGTAGCTCTTTCCAGCCTTGTGGAGGTCAACAGTTTAGTCTCTGGTGTCTTTGGACAGCTCTTTGGTCTTAGCCATGTTAGTAGTTGGAGTCTTACGGATTGTGTGGGGGGGGACAGGTGTCTTTATGCAGCTAACGACCTCCAACAGGTGCTTCTAATTTAGAATAATAAGTGGAGTGGAGGTGGAGTTTTTAGAGGCGGATTAACAGGTCTTTGAGGGCCAGAATTTTTGCTGATTGGCAGGTGGTCAAATACTTATTAGCAGCAGTAACACACAAATAAATTATTAAAAAACCATACATTGTGATTTCCAGGATTTTTTTTAGATTATGTCTCACAGTGGACATGCACCTAAGATGGAAATTTCAGACCCCTCCATGATTTCTAAGTGGGAGAGCTTGCAAAGTCGCAGGAGGTTCAAATACTTACTTTCCTCACTGTATATGCGGGTTGCACCTAACCCCCCTGCTCTCAGACTGGTCAAAGTGTAAAATGTAAAACTTGCCTTAAGGGCCCATACAGTGTATAACACCCACAGTACATCACAATGTATGTCAAAAAGACCCAGCACACAAAAATAGCCACGTAAAAAAGCTAATCCGTTTGAGGCTGGTCACCACGTCTACGCAGACTGGTCCGAGTCCAAATCTAGCAGCTAATCTCAGCTACTGCGTTTGTCATGATGTCTATATGGTGAATCATCGAATGTGTCCTCGTACCTTTTACTATATGCCTCTGCCAGAAGAAACTGAAAGTGATTTGACTCACCCTCCTACTTCTCTGAATCACGTACACTTAACTCTCAAACTCATCAAAGTAACAAAGTAAGATCGCTAATAAATAAATAAATAAATAAATAAATAAATAAATCTCTGCCACACTCAGGTTTGCTCGTTTGCTACGTTTCCACAGCATCTGTTCAAGATTAGCCAAGAGAATTAAGGAGCGCTGGTGGGATTTCAAACGGAGTTACTGATGGAGATGCAGGAAACATTCATCAAACAGCAGCCTGACTGCAAATGCGACGGATATAAAGAGATACAGAGAAGAAAGGTTTGTTCAATATCACTTCCACAGCTTCCAAGCAGATTGGAGCACTGAGATGCTGTAGCTACATTAGGCACCATGTATAACCCAGCGTTTTCAACACCAGCTTGCTCTTCCCAGCTCTGCAGTTTTACGGTTTCCCTGCTATTACACATCTGAGTCATACCAGTAGCTAATCATCATTCACTTCCTGAGCTCAATCAAGTGTGTCTGGTAGCTCGTGGGCTAAAGGAGGAGGATTCCATGACACAGTGGTCTAAAAAATACAGTGTATTCTGACTCTGGCCTAGCTAGTTAGTATGCTAAAGCTCTTGAACCCTAATTAACCAGCTATTAGTGTAAAAGTATATTAGTATATATTATATAAAGTATATATTTTAAAGTATATAAAGTATATCATGAATGTTTTGGTAACTACTATCTAACCACAGTTCCGAGAGTCAGGAACTGAAGCAAGCCCAAATGTGAACCCGACATTATAAGGACAGATAGAAGCTCCATGTCTCTCAATGAAGCAGCCATGGAAAAAAAGGGAACTGGGAAACCGACTTTCTTCAGCGAGGCTGCTAAAGCTGTCGTTCCATCATCATCTTCTATACTATCACCATGGCAACATTTACATAGCTGTATGTGCCATCGGCTGCGAACCATCACTGCTTCCAGCAATGAGTCATGGACGACTTCTGTCGACCAACATGTAAATTAAGCTCCAGACTTTAAGAAGTTAATTAGCTGATTAGTCGGATCATGTCAGAGGAGAGCAAACACCAAAACATGCAGGCCATGGGTGCTGCAGGACCGGGCTGTGGATTAGCATGTCTGGCTCATAAGATTTTTTAATATCTCCAGAGTAAACACAGAGAAGCAGACACACATATGAGCACAGGCGCAGTGCAAAATGTGCCTCGATGCACCAGCAATATGCGCTCACAGTGCGGCTGAAATTAAGATTTGATTTATTAAGGCTGCACACAGCAGCACAGAAACCTACCGCCTAGCTTTACCTACTGAACGGCAAGCTGGCGAGGTGCAGCGTTTGAAATAATGGAGCTGTCTCCAAGCACAAGAGCAAGGAGGGGGAAAAAGACAGGGAGAAGAAAAGAAAGTTCAGTGATAGAGATAGCCATGTTAATACATGAAGGTTTCACCCGTCATGGCGTTCTATCGGGGCGTCTCTCCTACTCGGTTAGGTACTGGTGAAACAGTAACACGGGCTGTGCATGCATATCGTTGTGCTGGGTCTTTTCATGCGCATACATCTGATTCAGAGAGCTGAAATGGTGGGTATTTTTTTTCTGGAGAATATTCTTTCAGACTCATGGGTCCATGTAATCACTGTGTCTGCTGCTATCATTAAAGGAAATCTTCCAGGAACACGCCTTTGAGACCAAGCTGCACAATTACGCTTGGTTTTAAAAGGCGGAAAAAATGACATGCATAACCGGCCGCAACACGGGCGCTCAAACTTTAGTAAATCGAGCGGAATATGTAATCAGCTGCACTCTCGGTATCTCCACTTTTTCTGCACTTTGCTTTCATGTTTTGTGCAAGCCCTCGCTAAAGAAACAGAGATACGTGCATTTTGTATTTTTACATGTACATGGTACATAGGGCTGCCACCTGTAAAATACGGAAGCATCCTTTATTTGTGTTAGGGAAAGTTAGTGTCTAGGGCCAGATACTGATTCTCACGTTGGACCACATGGGGGCGCCAATCACTCTCTCTCTTCTTCCTTCGATGGACATCCCTCTATCAATGGTTTAAAACCTGAACGCTACGATGAATGGAGCTTGAGCTGGCCGGCCACGGGCTCAAGGACTGAGCTGCGTAGCGTTCAGGTTTTTATCCGTTGATGGAGGGATGTCCATTGAAGTAAGAAGAGAGAGTCTTTGACGCCCTAACGTTTCCTGCCGTTGCTCCAGCCGCCATTTCCGGCTAAGCCCACAGTTTATAAGACCCCAGTGATTGGCGCCCCCATGTGGTCCAATGCGAGAATCAGTATCTGGCCCTAGACATTAACTATCCCTAACAATTTGGCAATTCAAATGTTGCGTCCCGTATTAAACCAATACGTAAATGTCCGATATACACGTCACACACATGAATGATCACAATCTCTCTCTCCACCCCCCCACCCCATCCGCTCACACATGAACTCGCCCACCCCCCCGTCTTTTATTTTCAATTCTGAAAGGTAGCAACCCTAATGGTACATGTACTGTATGCTAGTTTCACACATTAAGCACAGAGAAGTACTTGGGGCCCATAGTACACAAACCGAACTCTAATATTTGTAATAAAATTCATTATTAAATTTTCATTTCTCTCTCCACACTCACCCCTTAACCAGCTCCACCACAATGAAGTCGCTGCCATCTCCGGAGTTGAAGAGCAGCAGGCCGTCTGGGTTGGTGGTTTTGAACTGGAAAAAGAGGTGCATGGAGGCGTAGGCCTGTAAAGTGGACAGCGCTAGGTAGCTGGCTCTGCTCCGGAAGCTGACCGGGTCGGCCACAATGCGGCGCATGCCGAAGCGTGCGTTCAGCTCGCAGTAGGAGATGTCTCCGTTCTTGCACTGGTCCAGGTATGGCATGCCATTGAAGCTGAGGCCCTGCAGGTGCCCGATGAAGTTGGAGGGCATGACGGAGATGAAGCGTCTCTCTGTCATGATGCCCGTCTCGATGTGGTGGAACTCCAGCTGTGTGTGTGCTCCGCTCATCTGGCCTGGAGTGCAAGAGTGTTCGGTTACTTCACAGTACTGAACAGTCTGACACACAGAGCAGCTGAAATGGGTTTTTATCAGGGTCGATATAGAGGAACTTTAAAATGGGCGCTCTATTTATGAGTGTGATTTTAGAACATCCTGTGATGTGCAGGTTCTACCCTAAAGAAAGGTTCCCTATGTCCAAGCCAAGAACCGCTCTGGAACCTTCATCTGTTTGTTTATCAGGAACAGTTTAATCTCTGTAATTATATCACGCTGTATTCCGATATCCCAAAATAAGGCAAATGGCTGCCACTCATTCTCATTCACCTTATTTATTCATTTTTTTGACTATGGCCTAAATGAAAAGACTTGTCCATCACTCCTCTTTAGTAAAGATACCTGACACCTACAGCAGTGCTAGTCTCTAGAGCATGATGCCTGGTTAAAGAATAGGAACCCCCCTCTGATGAGCCATCTTGAAGGTGGCAGGGACTGTTGGAAAAGTGACAGTGCTTTGGGGGACGTACTTGACAGCAGGTTGCGTGAATTCCTTTTTTTTATTTTTGGAAGCCAGATATCTAAGGTTACTGCGGGGAAGCATTTGTTGCGCCATAGGGTTATTCCCAATGTCTGTTTGATGTATTCGCATAATGAGCGCCGGGTACCGCAGAGAAAGAACGTTTGACACGAAAAGGAAAAGAGAATACAAAATTCGGAATTCTGTTAAAACCACTGAAGGATAAAACGCTGCGTTAAAGAATGCTGCATGATGGGATAAATGACAGATCATTCTCTAACCTTGCTGTATCATTTGGAACTGGACAGATGTTACCAGTCTCTGTCATGATTGGCTGTCCTGCTTCAATATGATTGGGCAGAGCTAAACTGCTGTAGGCTATATCTGGCTTTAGACTGCTTTAGGCTTTATGGGTTGACATATGTAAGCCATAAAGTATCATACTGAAACTTTAACAATGCATACTTATATTGTAAATATCCAAAATATTAAAAGACGTCGGCATTAAAAGACCTTACAGAGCACATAACCAATCACCTAAAAATAAAACAAATACATAAACCAACTCACCGTGCATACTATTTAATTTAGTGGTCATCTGTGAGGGTGTACACAATGTGTAATTTGATGGAATGTGTAATTTGATGGAATGTTGCCGATTTTGGTTGCCTAATAACCATATTTTGACTATATTGAAATTAAACAGTGGTTGAAATGCTATCAGTGCAGTGTTCTGTCTGAGGAGCCGCAGCGTCGTGTTAATTGAATGGGCAGGTAGAGTTAGAGCGAAGGGCCTTCATAGAAAAGCTGCTCGGTTTCTGACTGAGCCTTGAATTACACACATTAGAAGTCAGAGGAGAGATCATTAGTTTAATGTGTGTGCAGTCCACCCACCCTCCACAGTCACATTGTCTACAGAGAGCTGCAGGCTCTTCCCACGGCGCACCACCTTCACAGAGTGCCACTCGTTGTCATTCAGCTTGTGCCCTGCATATAGAGTCTCCGGTCCTTTACCTACGGAGAGAGGGGGTCAAAGTCATTCACTGCCTCAGGCTGCCTGCCTCATCAATACACTCTACCCTCCTCTATCCCACAGGCCTAAAACAGGTTGAAATGCTATCAGCTCTCGCGCTCTCACTCTCTCTTTCTCTCTCTCTTTCACACTCACTCACTCGCACGGCTGCACTTTACACATGCATCATTTATAGAAGCCATATTTTAATTTTTTCTTGCTGCTGAATTTCACTTAGTGCTTGTTTTGATTTGTGTACCAAAAAGAAGAAGCCATTGCTTTTTTATTTACTACTCTTCTAAAGACACGTATCCCACTTGTCCTTCATTGTTTTCACTGAGGTGCACTTACAATGGTGTGAAAAAGTGTTTGCCCCTTCATGATTTCTTATTTTTCTGCATGTTTGTCTCTTAAATGTTTCAGATCATCAAACAAATTTAAATATTAGGCAAAGACAACACTAGTAAACATTACATGCATTTTTAAATGACAGTTTTTATTATTAAGGTAGAAAAAAATCCAAACCTAATAACTGGTTGGGCCAACCGTAGCAGCAACAACTGCAACCAAGTGTCTGCGGTAACAAGCTTTGGCTCTTGGCATGATGTCTAGCTTTGAGTATCTTCTGGTCTACTTCTCTTTGTCAGGCAGGTCCTATTTAGGTGAGGTCTTGATGGTGAACAGGTGTGGCAGTATTCAGGCCTGGGTGTGGCTAGAGAAACTGAACTCAGGTGTGATAAACCACAGGCATGTTTTAACTGGGGGGCAAACACTTTTTCACACAGGGCCATGTAGGTTTGGATTTTTTTTTCTGTCTTAATAATAAAAACCTTCATTTAAAAACTGTATTTTGTGTTTACTTGTGTTGTCTTTGACTAATATTTAAATGTGTTTGATGATCTGAAACATTTAAGAGACAAACATGCAAAAAAATAAGAAATCCTGAAGGGGGCAAACACTTTTTCACACCACTGTATATATACTTATATATGATTGCATATGTATATATACATATAAAGGCAGTATCAAGGTTTTTGAGTTTTATGATTTAAATTACGTTGTGAGTTTACTGGAGTCCAGCTACTGCCTGACTCGTGACTCTCATGCATGTGAACACCATTAACAGATTACTGGCAAAATCCGACTATCTGCAGTCATCAGATTATTAACTGCATGTAAATGCATATAAATTGTTTACATACACATAAAAAGGAAGGAAAATAAAAACCGTTTCCTCGATACGGACTATTTAAGACCAATATATATATTACCTGTATCCTGCTCATTCAAAAGCAGCCTAGGCACGGACGTCTGGAACAAACAGTTCAGACTGAGATCCTTCAGCCGCTGCTTTCAGACGAACGGATGTTTTGAAAAGGCTAACACTTCACGGTCAATAGCGCAATATGCTGGAAGGACAGTCATATGTAAATTCAATGCTGCCGTTTTTACAGCTTAGAGTCCATATAGGGACTGTACGGACAGGAGAAGAAGGAAAACAAGCTAACTTTAAAAACAAGGTCAGAAGTAAAGGTAAAGGTAAAGGCTGGGACTGACGTGTTGCACAGCGTTACATGGGGATGGGGTCATATAGCCTCACCTACCCGAGCGCTGCTATACTACGTAGAACGTGTCGCAGTGAGAACGCTGATTAAAGTTCATTTTCCAACAAACTGTACACATAATTTATCACACCCGGCATCACTTTACAAACTCATTATACAGGGGATTGGATATGTAGCGGTATATCCGTATTTTTAAAATGTCATTTTAAGACTGAAATGTTAATGTTAGTGTTGAGCCATAATGATACTGTGATATTAACTATTTTCAAAATTTCCTTACACCTCGAATGCAAAGCAGGATCATTTCCAAATGACTCTTTAGTTTGATACAATGTTTTTTGTTGTTTGCACCGAAAATCTCATGTAACAATCTAATAAGCAAGGCCTTTTGATTTTTCAGCTGTAGCCCAGAACTGCTTGAAGATCCGCTTAAAGATTTACATGGAAGCCTGACAGCAGAGGGAATACGCAACATCATTCAAAGGCCTCGGATTACAGGTATTAGAGTATCATTGGTATGGCAGCAGCATACAGGCTCCCATCACGTTCTCAGCAGCTCAGACGGCTAATTGAAAGTGGGTCACGGCAAAGCGGTCGCTCCATCTTCCACCGTGCAAACTGGGTACTGACTGGGACGGCGCTTCAAAGCACATCTGACACCAATGCTGCCTCAGTGTCCGAGCCAGACTGGCCTGCGACCGCAGCTGTTATGATTCTGCTTTAGCGTGTGGGTGAGTGTTAGTGCGTGTGTCCGTAGTCCACACAGTTTCCGGAGTTTTTCATTCCCCCCCCTCCCCCCCCCCCCCCTCGCGTCCCCCCCCCCCCGCCACCCCCCCCCCCCCCCCCCCCCCCCCCCCACCCCCCCCCCCGTTCGCCATGCTGAACCTCAGGGAACTGAGTATAGACTGCTGCTGCACACCCACTGAGCTCTCTGACATCCACTGGCCTGCAAATGCACTCTACCCCACCAAGCCCACAAGAGACCCGCAAATCAAATAACACGCCTTCCACTCTACCAACAGATCCATCACAAACGTAATTTTGGAAAAGGGCTATATATATATATATATATATGTATATATATCACACATATAGTGTCAGTCTTGGCACCGATTCCATGAAAAACTGGAAAGTGCGATGCTAGGCAATGTTTGATGGATATTCATTAGATCCCGCAAATCGGGGTGTGTCTGTCATATGCTTGCCCTAATTAGCAGCACTCCTCTCAGTTCCTCTTGGAAGACGAAGGCAGGAAGCAGAAAGGAGGGGCGCTGACATTCTCACACCTTCTGGCACATTGCTAATTAAATCTAAGCTGCTACCCGCCCCAATTTAATATCGAGGGAGTTCACACGTCCCATTATTTCACCAAGTCAAGATTTACTGTTTGTTGCAAAAAGAAAATCTGATATTTTCATGATGTTAGAGCGGATCCTACATGACCTGCGGGTTACTCTTTGTTGTCGTGTGTGAACTTTTGCTGCTTGCAGTGACTTTGTTTTTTGGTTTCCTTGTGCTGTAATCTCTGTAGTAATACTATCATCAGAAAAAACACACGGCCAATGTGACCACAGTGCAGTGAAAACAGAGAGTGGAGAAGTGAAATGAAGTTATGGCTTCTTATAACATCATCTGCAGATCCAGAGAGCACAGTGGCCTGCACGCCCAGTCCTAGCCTGAGTCAGGGAACATCGTGTTTCCAGGGCAGAGCCCCAAATATTCTATCTCTAACTTCTATCCTCCCGACTGCTCAGAGTTCTAGGTGTCAGCACATATGCACTAGTTACCTGTTCAGCAACGGAGGTCATGATCAAGGGCCAAAGTTTCCGTCCTAGGTTCTCTCATTCATTTTTCCAAACATTTAGAATGGGTGCTCTTATCCAGAGCGACTTACAGGGTTAATCATATTACAGGTGGGCCAGTGTAGTGTTAGGAGTCTTGCCCAGGGACTCTTATTGATGTAGCACAGCCTAGGCACCCAGACTGGGATTCAAACCCCAGTCTTCCACGTGCTGTGGTGGCTCCCTTGCAGGTAGTGGTGTTATCCACTGAGCTACACCAACGAATATTGGTCATTACAACGAACTGTTACAACGAACTGTCAACCAACCAGCATTTAGCATAGGGTTGCCATCCGTCCCATTAAATACGGAATCGTCCTTTATTTGGCAATTAAATTTACGGATATTTATGGAAAAATGAAACAAATCACATCCCATATTAAATTAATTAGATTTTGAAGATTTGTTCCGTTTTTCCGTAAATTTGCTCCGTATTTCCGTAAATGTCCGATATACACGTGTGTCACTCATGATTGATCACACGCTCATATCAAACAAGCCCCACCCCGCCAGGAATCAGATCAAATACGGCATACGATCTTGAACACATCACCACGCACCCCATTCCACCCCCCCCCCCCCCAGAATCAAATACCCCCTGTCGTCCCCCCCACCCCCCCCCCCCTCCGCCCCCTTGGCCCCCGGTTCCCTTCTTCCTTTACTTTCATTTCTGAAAGGTGGCAACCCTAATTTGGCCCATGGTTGAATTGTAAGTTAGGATTGTTGAAATAAAAACCCTCAATAAAGATATCAATTAAGATATTAATGAACATAGATATTAATGAATAGAGTTTGTTACCTAGCTTGTTTCGCTTGGGCAATAGATCATGCAACACCATACTATACAGAGCATGACTCAAATAAACCTGGGTTGGTCTTAGACAGGGTGTTCCACCGTCGTGCCACAGTCTAGCACCGAATGTTCAACACGCTGATCCCAGATGCGTGCTCTTGTAAGATCACATTAATAAGCTGCTGAGTAAGTGGCTAGCTATCCGAAGGTCATACTGTATGAAGAGCTCATACTCTATTATTCATGCTTAACGCACCTAATTAACATAGCCTACATGTCAGAGATTACAGCTTCTCTCTATCCATGTGCAACTTGAATTAGTCATCCTCTAGTCCTTCATCAAGGGTGAGCTAATGAGCTCAGGGCCATCGCTGACTGGTTCTTATTGGTTAGCAGTATTTGGTAGCATCGACTTTGGGTAGTACATGCATGAACACATGATCACTATGAGGGTGGTATCACTGCTGTGCTGAGAGAGAGTCTCCACATGCCGTGATTCCTCGGACGCCAGACATTGCTTTTTCCCGCTAGTTCTCCTTTCAGTTCAGATTCAGATTCGAGGACCTGATATATAAAAAGCCCACCATGTATATCGGAACTGGCCATTCATTATGCAACCAGATTTTTCACTGACATCGAAGACAAACCCCTTCTATTGTGTGCTATTTTAGCCAGACAACTGCATTATGCAAGCCTCTTCGGAAGACGTGTCATCTGCGATTAAATTTCTATGAAATTACTTTTGCTAGTTTGAGCGCATGTAAGTCAGCGCTAAGCTGTTTAAAATGCACAACATGGTGAGGTCAAAAAAGGGACTTCTACCAGATGGCAGAGGGCTCTAATTTAGTGTAATTTACTTTAACTACCGGTGATTTCTGTCTATTTAAAAGTCAATTAACATTTTACTGTCATTAAAGCTTCCATCAGTCTAAATATGCTTGTCACACCCAATGACAAACGCGAGCGAGTGTCGGGGAGAATACGAAATCCCCAAGACCAGCCACTCACCACATGGGCATTTTCACTCTGCGTCTTTGCGTTAAAAGTGTCAGGCAGGGTGTCACAATAAACATTTCATAATTTCAACGATTCAGAACCGTGTACAATTTCTACCAAAAATCTCGTAATCAGTGCACTTCCTGTGGTTAATCAGAGATCACCCATATTTCAACACCGCAATCAGACTCATTTCCTCAATCACCATGAACACAGCCTCACCCTTCAGTAAAGGAAGACCTCGTTTCAGACCGGTGGGGAAAAACAGCAGTGGTTGTAACTGTGGTGAATGTTGCCATCTGGTGGTTTGCAGCAGGATGTTTAATGTATGGTCTCATGGTATAGGCCTGTTCTATATTTAATCTATGTGAAATCACTGTCTGACGTAGCCTTGATGCTTCTCGTTCATCTGTACTCTGGTTTTATCTTTTAAAAACACGGCTGTCACTTTCATTAGGCTATATACCAGACATAGCCAATTCCCACTTATGGAAATTATATTAGCCATATACTTTTTTTAATACCAGAACGTACAAAATACAACATCATACATCACATTGGGTTCGAAAACAAGTATACGACAATGCTATATTTAAATCAACTTTTTTTTTTAATGAACTTTTTCAATAATATAAAAATTTTGATTTCAACCCAATCTGTGAGCGTCTCTTATTATTAATTAATTATTAATTATGACAAGAATACATACAGTCAGGCAGTTCAACCCAGACCATATTTTTCTACCTGAGTCCTTTTGCTTGAGGTATTATCTTAGGACAAGAGAGATGTGCAAAAAAAAAAAATATATATATATATATATATATATATATGTATATATATATATATATATATATATTCTCCCATTAATGTAAATGTGTATGCGGTGTTAAAAAAGTAGTTTTAACTTAAAATGTTAAATTCACTGAATTTTAAGTTATCAAAACAAAAATATGGATTTATTCCCAGAAATGTATTATTTCACACTTATTATTAAGGCACACTCGGACATAATAAATAACATTATTATAAAAAAGTTTATTTTTATATATAACAGTGTGTATATATAAATTAATATCTCATAATAATTGTTAAGACTGTTCAGTCTTTCAATATCAGTTTTGTGCAGTTCTGCAATCTATGTTGGTCTGGGTCCAGATTTAGAGAACACTGACTGAACTACACAGGACTTCCCTCTCCAGGCACTGGGCAGCTTTCCTGGTAATGTTCCGCCATGGCTGCTAGTTCCTGGTGCTTTTTGCTTTTAGCCGTATCTTCAGTAAGGGGAATGCCATGCGATTCCTTCCACCATCCAAACTGTGTGTAAATGGATCACTGTTTTTTGCTGCTAGGTGAGGCACCATTCTGAGGCTTTTGGTCAGAACTGAGAGATCGAGATGCTTCTGTTCACTTCAGAGTGCCTGCTGCTGTTACACCACCACCAGCCACATCATCAATCAAGATGCCAATAAAGACTGGCAATAAAATATTCCCATGCTGACACATTACAGAGATGCAGTCTTAGACAGTTCACTGCTGGCAGCCTTGATTTTAATTTTGGGCAGTAAAGGCCTAATTTACAGACCAGGCTCCACAAAAAATGATGTTCAAGAGAAAAGTGTCTCGAACTCTGACTGGATGGAAACACGAAGTTCTAAGTTCAGGAGTGTCTTAAGGGGTGTAGCTACCCTAAACTGCAGAGAGCACTGCATCAGATATGCGAGTGAAAAACGCTGAGCTAGCACCCAGTTGACAGATGCTGCTCACGGAGAGGCTATGACTGGTTAACATACGTTAACAGAGGCATCGCGGACTGGAAAGACACAACACACACTTTGATGAATGGTGAAGGGTTTCTGAAATCGGTGTGAGTGGTGTCAACGCTCTGCCCACAGTGCTGCGACATCTGCCAACCAGATTTTATTTATTTATTTATTTATTTATTTATTACCGGATGACTCCTGTCACCTGGACTATAAAATGGCCTTAATGATACACACCACAGCACTTAGACCGCCCACTCCTCACCACGCATGGTGCAGCAGTTACAGCACAGTTATATATATGACCTTGTCCCCCAAGTCTTCAGCCTTCCTTTGGTACATTTAAACACACTGTAGCCTGGATTTTAGTTCAGCCTTTGTTTACAGGTAAGAAGTAAGAAGTTTACAGGTGTAAGAAGCTCTTACTTTATTTGGATATCCCCCGATAGATAGCTTATAGACGTCCTGCTTATTAATTATTTCTATTTTACATATGGGTTGATGGTCTAGAGTATTAGGGTTAGGCTTAGTTGGACTACCACAGCTAGACTTTAGAACCAGCAGGGGTGTTAGGTGTAAACCCTCCGCGTAACCCTACGCATCTCTATTCACGCACAAGTTCTCCTAGAGGGACACCCAGTGGTCCACACCGCCGAAGGAGACTTGAGGTCGTACTACAGAAGCGTCCTATCTTAACCCATAAGAGCCCAGACCTGCTTCCCCTTAAGTAATACAGAAGCAGTCCCTAAGATCTTAAAAGATCAGTAATTGAGACCCAGACCCTGCTTCCATGGCGTCTTTAAGTACGTATTATAGAGTCATATGAAGGGTAGCATTATGTCACAACAAACAATTTCATAACTAAAAGTCATCAGTTCTAGATTGTGGGTATATGTAATATAGAGGGTATATGTAATATGAATATGGGTATATGTAATGTAGAATATTATATGTAATATAGAATATAAATACTGGTAGCACAGAATATCGCATATATGTGATATAGAACGATTTGTGATATAGAATATATTCCATCATGGGTGTTCTAGAAATGGTATATCAGAATATGGGTATATGTAATATAGAATATGGGTATATGTAATATAGAATATGGGTATGTGTAATATAGAATATGGGTATATGTAATATAGAATATGGGTATATGTAATATAGAATATGGGTATGTGTAATATAGAATATGGGTATATGTAATACAGAATATGGGTATATGTAATATAGAATATGGGTATATGTATGGGTATAGAATATAGGGTATGTGTAATATAGAATATGGGTATATGTAATATAGAATATGGGTATATGTATATGAATGGGTTGGGATATGTAATGTAGAATATGGGTATATGTGATATAGAATATGGGTATATGTAATATATAGAATATGGGTCTATGTGATATATGGGTATGGGTATACTGTGATATAGAATATGGGTATGTGTATAGATTATATGGTGTAATATGGGTATATGTAATACAGAATATGGGTATATGTAATATAGAATATGGGTATATGCAATATAGAATATGGGTATGTGTAATATAGAATATGGGTATGTGTAATATAGAATATGGGTATATGTGATATAGAATATGGGTATATGTGATATAGAATATGGGTATATGTAATATAGAATATGGGTATATGTAATATAGAATATGGGTATGTGTAATATAGAATATGGGTATGTGTAATATAGAATATGGGTATATGTGATATAGAATATGGGTATATGTGATATAGAATATGGGTATATGTGATATAGAATATGGGTATATGTGATATAGGATATGGGTATATGTGATATAGGATATGGGTGTATGTAATATAGAATATGGGTATATGTAATATAGAATATGGGTATGTGTAATATAGAATATGGGTATATGTGATATAGAATATAGGTATATGTAATATAGATATGGGTATATGTAATATAGAATATGGGTAGCCGGTTTTGTCTCTGACTGCACTAACCAATCACACGCCATTTTCTAAACAAGGTCATATGTTCACTAACTGTCATGTGACTGCATCCAGGATGTTGGGTATAGGTCACTCAGGGACTCCGTGTGTTCAGGTGAAGGGTAAAGCTGTATATACAATGCTACAGACTTTAAAAGGCTTGTGACAGGTACGCCACTGTGGGCTCTTACGGGTTAATTCCTCAGTTAACAGAAGAAGTAATTTTACATGGTTACAGTGTCGAACCCAATGTGTTCAAATCCAACATGGATAAGACATGAGGACATGAAGGATAAAATTGTAGGGAGTGTGTTATGAATTCATTCATTCAATCCTTCCCAGTCACAGGGGGGAGGGGTTTGGGGGTAAGGGGCGCATTCCAGCAGTCATTGGGCAGAAGGTAGGAAACTTCCTGGACTGGCAGCCACTCCATCGTTAGCTTTTATGAACTCATGTAAAGTATAGAGTCTTTCTTTTTGCAATTTTGATTAATTTTTGGCTTGCATGTCTTAAGAACAGGGTTGTCAGTTTACACACTCAACACACACACACACACACACACACACACACACACACACACACACACACACACACACACACACACACACACACACACACACACACACACTTTACTTACCTTTTAATGGCAACACATGCAAATCATGACTTCATCTTGCAACTTTTACTAACACAGCTTCTAACAGCCCTTAAACTCCAGCTGCGTTCTGACACATGCGTCTATACTGATTCTCTGATGGGAGTTTCTTACTGAGCCGAGGCTCAGGGAATCATAAACCAACTTAGTGTTCCAAAAACCGAGGAACTCGGCCTGCTATAAAAAGAAGCGTTAAATGGACGGTTATGCTTAATTTGAAACAGCGCAGTAATTTGGTGTGTTTTGCGGAACAAAAGAGATTGAGTCTGAGAGTCAGAGAGGGAGAGAGAGAGAGAGAGAGAGCGAGGGAAGGAGAGAGACGCGGAGAGGGAACACAGTCAGACGAGAATTGAGGTTAATAGCGAAGAAAGCGAGAGATAGGATTAAAAAGAAAAGGAGTGAGTGACAGGCAGAGACAGAATGGCTTTGAATTGGATGGCACAGACACAGTCTTTCAGGAGAAACATTGGTGTATGAATAAAGGAAGCACTTACTAAGGTTACAGTCTATCCCGATACAATCTGGTGGAGAAAGAGAGTGATATGGTGAGATTAAAAAAAGGAAAGAAATTAAAAGAACATCCTTCAAGGTATAATCTGCAGACAGTCAAACAGCAATGCATGAGGCACACCATCCGGGGACAAGCTGAGAGTCAAACCTGCCCCTTTCACACGCTTCCCCATCCACCAACACAAGAGCACAGAAGGGCCAACTCGTCCTCTCCGAGAGAAGCTCTGCTCAGGAAACTTAGGGGTCCCATGAATCAAACTACTCACAGCGTGCATTTTTATCAGGACTGTAAAATGCACTGATGCATCACGGTGCACAAATCTGAGGACTGTGATTCACAAGCATCAGTGTGGGAATGTTAATTCTAATCAGATATTAAACTATTGATACGTCATGCACTCACATTTTGCAGCTAGTTTATTTTCAGGAGCCAGACATAAGGAGGATACTCCAACTGGGACTGAATAACCGTATACATAGTGCACCTGAGGCTTTCAGCTTTCCTTCAGATCAGAAAACAAGCACAGGAGTTTGTCCATGCCTCCACTCTGAGGACCAACCCTGGGCTGTGTTTCTGAAAGAACGTGTAGCTGTCAAGAAGCCGCTACTGAGAAAAACAAATAAACACAAACCGATGAGAAAATACAAATCAAGCAGCGCTACGGAGCGTCCACCTCGGAGCCTGGACCTCAGCATCGATGAATCTGTCTCGGGTGATTTGGATCGTGAGAGGAAGAAAACGTAGTTTATTATATGATCTTTGTTCTTCCTAATGCTGAGAGATAATGTGTAGAGGGAAAATTTAAATTATGGTCTCTAATTATTGAACAGTACTTTGCAATGCGTTCTAATAAGGCAGAGATTAAGTATACAACATGTTCATATACAAACGTTTGGCTTAAAAGTTATGGTTTGTGCCAAAATCTGAATGTAGAAAAATTTTTAAGTGTGTATAGTCTATATACAGGGGATGGACAATGAAACTGAAACACCTGGTTTTAGACCACAGTCATTTATTAGTATGGTGTAGGGCCTCCTTTTGCGGCCAATACAGCGTCAGTTGGTCTTGGGAATGACATATACTGCGTCCTGCACAGTGGTCAGAGGGATTGTAAGCCATTCTCCTTGCAGGATAGTGGCCAGGTCACTACGTGATGCTGGTGGAGGTTCGTCCTTCTTGGTGGTATGCTGACATTACCCTGGATACCGTGTCTCCTGATACATCACAAAGACTTGCTGTCTTGGTCACAGATGCGCCAGCAAGACGTGCACCAACAATCTGTCCTCTTTTGAACTCTGGTATGTCACCCATAATGCTGTGTGCATTGCAGTACTTTGAGCAGAACTGTGCTCTTACCTGCTAACTGAACCTTCACACTCTGCTCTTACTGGTGCAATGTGCAGTTAATGAAGATTGGCCACCAGGCTGGTCCAATTTAGCCATGAGACCTCCCACACTAAAATGACAGGTGTTTCGGTTTCATTGTCCAACCCCTGTAACTCCACTGCATTGCAAATAAATACTAAAAAAAATAAAAATAAAAAACTATCCAATCCAGCCCAATTAAATCAACTCGTGAGATGCATGAGCCACGTAGCCATGTCCATAAAGAATCCGGTTTGCATACTTTGTTCTCCATCTAGGTTTAGCACTCATCTCTGATCTATTTATGAATAATGAATATGATGTGAGTGCATCAGCACTTTTCCTAAAAAAGCTTGATACATACAGACCTAAATGACCTGCAGGAGGAACCCCCGGGGAGGAGCCTGTTGGGTCCTTACTGAGTCTCATGAAGTGGATGGAGCCAATAAAGGGGAAGGAAAGGGCAGTCTGCACCAACAGCCAAGTGCCACAACACCAAAATACCAAACCAATATTCTCGTTTTCAGCTCCAGACCTACATCCCGAGTCTTTCTCACTGGAGGGAATTCTGGGGGAACCATTTACTCAGTATAATGACCCATTCTGCTTAGCAGCCTGGAAAAAAGGACAGAGATAATTCTATTCATACAAAAAGCCTTATTCTGTTGGACTGGCTGTTGAAATCACTGGCGGGCAGGATGTTAGTTAATGCCAGTAGGTAGAAAAATGAATTAAAATAACTAATAATTAATAAGGCTGTTTTATTTTCTAATTCCTAGACTTCATCTTTAGACAAAGCTCCAGACTGAAGTCACACAGCCCATCGAAACAGATAGGAAAACATCTGAACTGACAGGCTTGGTAGGGTCTTCTCGTGAGTAAGTATTAACGAGTCAGAGTCATATAAATAGCAAAAGCACTTTTGGCTGTGGTGAGCTCTCCAGTTGTCAACCGCTACAGAAGAGTGAGCACAGACAGCCAGGGACCAGCATCACTGACCAGCAGCAGGGACCACATTCGCATACACACACCAGCGCTGCTAATCTCTTTCTGGGCAAGATCCTTTTAGGAGCATGGCATTTATATGCTCCGTGTAACATGTAAGCCCCTATTATTCTGTGCGGCACGGTTAACTGGAGACTGTTTAAGACCCATAAATAGAGCGGACAGGGCTGCTTACTTCAGCTGGAAATGTGGAGAGGAGGGAAACTGAAGGAGAGCACAAACGCATTTCTTCTTTCTCCAAACAATCTTTCTCATCACCGTGCTGGCACATGAGCAGGAGTGGCAGGGCTATACAAAACGGATCATAAAGGCACTGATTGGGGCATCTCAATTAGTAGCCGTAGGCTCGAGACTGTAGCTGCTTCTACTTCGGTCCCTGCCGCACTTTGGGAATACATGCACGCTCCAACCGCGTCAAAGGTTTCACGTTTTTTTCCATTTTTAGGATATTAGAGGCATATGCAGTCTATTTCATTCCGGTTTTGGGCAGTTGGAATCAGAGCGTAACCAGGATGTGCTACTAAGGGCATAAGACGTTTCTGCAGGTGCGGTTTTCATAACACTGGAATGTGCATGGAAGTGTGGTCATTCTTCCTGCTCTCATAGCAGAGTGGATATGAAGGCTCTGCTCAGCACTGCTGGACTACAGATCCACACACTCCAGCGCGTATGCAGCTGCAGACAGCAGGCAGAGCATCAGCCGCAGCTCTGGGGACAATGGGGAGCTTATAATAACACCAACGGATTTTACAGTTCAAAGTCTTATTATCCAGTACTCTAAATCCAAAAGTGAGCTGGTCTCTCAGGCTGTCTGCTCCAGAGCTGCAGACATGATAGCCATTGAAGGCTGCACAGAGAGAGGAGAAGAGAAGAGAAGAGAAGAGAAGAGAAGAGAAGAGAAGAGAAGAGAAGAGAAGAGAAGAGAAGAGAAGAGAAGAGAAGAGAAGAGAAAAGGAGAGAAGCGAGAACATAATAGAACAATAGAATAGAACAGAAAGCAAAAACAAGAGATAAGAATAGAAGAAAAGAAAAGAAAAACGAGAAGAGAAGAGAAGCAAAGATAAGATAAGATAAGATAAGATAAGATAAGATAAGATAAGATAAGATAAGAGAAGAGAAGAGAGGATAGGAGAGGAGAGGAGAGGAGAAGAGAAGAGAAGAGAAGAGAAGAGAAGAGAAGAGAAGAGAAGAGAAGAGAAGAGAGGAGAGGAGAGGAGAGGAGAGGAGAGGAGAAGAGAAGAGAAGAGAAGAGAAGAGAAGAGAAGAGAAGAGAAGAGAAGAGAAGATAAGATAAGATAAGATAAGATAAGATAAGATAAGATAGGAGAAGAGAAGAGAAGAGAAGAGAAGAGAAGAGAGGAGAGGAGAGGAGAGGAGAGGATAGGAGAAGAGAAGAGAAGAGAAGAGGAGTAAAGAGAGGAGAAGAGAGAAGAGAAGAGAAGAGAAGAGAAGAGAAGAGAAGAGAAGAGAAGAGAAGAGAAGAGAGGAGAAGAGAAGAGAAGAGAAGAGAAGAGAACCAGAGGAGAGAAGCGAGAACGTAATAGAACAATAGAATAGAACAGAAAGCAAAAACAAGAGATAAGAATAAAAGAAAAGAAAAGAAAAACGAGAAGAGAAGAGAAGCAAAGATAAGATAAGATAAGATAAGATAAGATAAGATAAGATAAGATAAGATAAGATAAGATAAGAGAGGAGAGGAGAGGAGAGGAGAGGAGAGGAGAGGATAGGAGAAGAGAAGAGAAGAGAAGAGAAGAGAAGAGAAGAGAAGAGAAGAGAAGAGAACCAGAGGATGAAATGAATTCAGGAAATGACTAGACCCCACATGATGACCACAGAGGTCACGTCAGGAAACAGTGGCCCCTGCTGACTCGGTTCTCAGCACTGTCAATGCCCTGAGATGGTGTCAGCGATCAGAGGTCAGAGGTTACCTAGGTTGACGGTGAGTTTAACTCTTCCCCCGTCAAGCTCCAAGCGCAGGGTGTCTGCGGACTCTGAGGAGGTGGTGGCCATGAGCAGGCCATAGGCCCTCTGGGACATGAAGCGCAACGAGACGTCCTCCGCTTCCGTGTGCAAGGCGCGAGGCATCAGCACCTTCAGAAACATGCTGCCGTCATAGCTGAGGACCGTCGACTCTAGAAGCAGCAGAGGAGAAGAGAGGTCAACAAACTCTGAAGCAGGAGTGAAGACACTGAACACACTAAACGTAAAAGTTGTGGTTGTGATTTGAACCAAAATCAAACCATAAACCAAGAACAGAGCAGTTTTACCTGAAGTTCAAGTTGTCAGCTCTAATCCTGGGTGATGCTTCCATAAGCATTTCCTAACCAATCACAAGGTTGGCTTCTTTACCCCACCCAGCCTAGCATAACCAATAACTAGCAAGCTAAGTGCAACGTAGCCTCTGGTGCTGATGCTGATGCTGTCATCAATGGCAACAAACTGATTGGTTCATCTTCAGGAAATGCTCCCTGCATTCTTCCACATTTCCACAGTTCACTCGGTCCCCCAGACTCCCCGGGAGAGTTTTGGAAAGATGTCGCAGTGTATTGTAAAGGTTTCCCGAGGTATCTCAGGCATAGTTACAGTTGCTATGCTATGAAGGACCAGCTGGGGCAGCCAGTTTCTTACGGTGCCACCCTGAAGCAGCTCAATACGCCATCTCTATGAAACGACAGAAGCTCGTTGATTGTGAGTGAAGCATAACTTCATAATATGACAGCATAACATCATGCACAGTTTATGTTCTGGGCCCCCACCTCTTCTAGGGGCCCCAAGAGGGGGCATCAACATTCTTTTCGTCCATTGCTTTATCCACGTGTTTGATTGTTCGTCTTTTTTCTTAATCGTCTGTTCGTCTATTCCTTCGTTTGTGTGTTACCTTATCCACTCACACTTCTGTTCATTCGTCCGACTGTACATCTGTTTGTCTGTACAGCTGTTCGTTAGCCACGCCCACACAGCTCTCAGATAGGTCTGATCCGTAGTTGAGAGACATGTTTGATCAGACTTATATCTTAGACTGTTAATTCAGGCTGTTAGTTGTTTAATATAACACACATGATTAGTATAATGGTTCATACTTTTCATATGTGTGTTTATGGAGCTTTCAGTTACATTCATTTGTAGGAATGCTAGTCACATTCTAAAATGTAATCTGATTAACTAGCAGTACACACATCTTCACTTTCGCTCGGGGCAGTAAGGGGGTTAACCGTTTTCAGGCTCCGCCTTATTTTGACAAAAATTTTTTTAAAAAAATTAAATAAATAAAAATAAATAAATAATTAAAAATGGTGCTGGGTGCTTTAGTAGCGCTGATGCTGTCTCCAGTGATAACACAATCTGTGGTTTAACAGTTCATCTTCAGGAAATGCTCTTTGGGATCTTACACGTCACTCTGAATCTGAGCTTTGCTAACACCTGGGGTCTTTCTAGACTGATGGTGGTACTGGGGACAACTCACCTTGTTTGTCAGTCGTAGGGGCAGATTAAAACCAGAAGACTTGAAAGATGCTGGGGCATAGTGGGAACTGTAGTGTGCATGTGTGTGTGTGGGTGTCTAGCCTACATACAGAATTGCCCTGTGACTATAGTGGGACATAGTCAGAGTCAGTTTGTGTTTAGTGATGCCCATTTAGAATTTAGCGAGGCCCTACAAGGAGCTTCAAATGGATCGAATAATCAAATAAGGATGTTCTGACAGATGAAAATGCTTGTCAATAGGAACTGGGTTACTCGGATTCTTTTCACACCGCATTCCTACACAGAACCACATAATCCCCCCGCATAACAGCTTCCAGAAATAGCCTCTTATTTCAAGCACTAACGATCCGAGCTATCCTTTCATTCCGGTCACTCTGAGTAGCATGAAGCCTTTCTCAGATGCTAACAGTGGACAATTTAGAGTCAAACTAAGATTCCACCAACAGACACCAGAGGGCAGAAGTGAGTTAGAAATGCATGAGCACTAAAACATAGATAAATAAATAAATAAATAAATAAATAAATAAATAAAACAAAGGGATCTCTGAATTTGAGTCACTGCGAATAGGATTCCATTACTGAGAGCCACTGTGATTCACAAACACAGCACAGCAGTGGATCAGTGTGGCATTCTTCTTTTTGTCCCCGATCAGAGACAGCAGGGTTTATGATGCCCCAGATCTCTGTTCCTCTCCTGAAGTGGTCCGCACAATATGTTTACCATGAGCGCAGCCTTAACCCCAGCCTTGAGCTTTTTTCCTGAACTGTCTTTAACATCCCATAATGTATTTATTTTATCTGATCATGTGTTTGAAATATTAGCAGAGTTCTGACACGAGTATTCGTCAGACGCATTTATACGGGCGAACACTGCTGATTTTTATAGGCCTGCGTTGGTGATGATTTTTATATGGTACAGATAAAGGAGTTATGGCCATAAATAAAACTCGCATGGTTGTTGTTGGCACTAGCAGCTCTTAAACCAGCCCTCGTCCTCAAACCGGTCTTCAGGGATCCCAAGATGGTACACGTGTTTGCTGTCTCTCCATCTGGAGGGAGCTGGTACTGAGCAAAAGGGCTTATAGAACTGAGGACCACTGTTATATCTAACTAGGCTAATGTAGGCTAGGCTGACTAGCTAATGCTAAAGCTTTAGCCTCAAGGCTTTCAAGGAGATCACAGTTGTATGTAAAAGATTAAATCGGTTTGGAGACCCTCGGTCAGACTGTATGCTTTAATGAATACATCCTCCGCATGGAACAAACTTATATATGACATTTTCCGGCTGAATTTGAGCAGAATTTGGTTTTATTTGCTGAGTTTAGCATTACCGGATTTACATTTTGGCTTGTACAAGAGGTAAAAACAAAAAATCTACTATGTTAAATTTAGCAAAACAAACAAACAACCAAACAAACAGACAAACAAACAAATAATTAAATAAATAAATGCATTAAAATGTGCAGAATAAAACATAACATTTCACCTTTTCCATAAGACTGTGTGCAAATGGTGCATCCAGACGGTCCTTGTAAGTTTGTGAATTTCTGACCAGTGGGAAAGTCCGGTACGTTCAATGTTTTGCAATGTTTTGCAACAAATCATCTTCTCAATTTTCGATCAACACATGGACTCAATAGGCTAAGTTGATGTCCATTCCAGAGAATCTTCGTCTTGTTCATATGATACGTCCAGCCGTTCACAATGACCAGCCAAATGCAAACCTTGTAGTTTTATGCTATGGCCACTTTCCAGCCTCATGAAATGAGGGGGACCACTGCCATGCACAGGTGGGGGCTGCATACACCCCAGCCACTGTCACATGAAACCCTCCATGATTTCTAAGTGGGAGAACTTGCAAAGTCGCAGGGTGTTCAAATACTTATTTTCCTCACTGTAACTGCTATCATTACAAGTTACCTAAATAATAAAACTGTAAAATAATTAGGATTATTTTTGGTTTGTGTATCAAGACAAATGATCAGATTTTTAAGAAATCAAATCATTAATAAAATATAAAAACTTATATTACCATAAAATGAATAAGCAGATGTTACAGGACTGATGCTCAGATGTACACGTGGACCACTGCTCTCCCCCAACCCAGAACCCTGCTTTCCTGTTTGCTCACCTGTCTCACAGTTGGGTCCCAGGTAGCCAGTGCCAGAGCAGTCGCAGATGTGGCGGTTCCATCCCTCTCTGCAGTGGCCCCCGTGTGCACAGGGCTCAGCGCTGCAGCGTCGGTGGGTTTCACGTGTGCAGAAGCTGCTGACCCCTGCTGCGCTTTGCAGCTCTGCCAGCCGCCGCAGGTCCCTACTGCGGCCGTCCACAAAGAGATCCCTCACACAGCCTACAAAGCCCAGCCGCAGCGGTGCTGTCCACACCTCAGGTGGCATCAGCAGGCCTTCGCTTTCTTCAGGAAGGCCCCCTAGATACATCTCCCCATCCAGATCCAGGACCTCACTGCCCTCATTGGTAGAAAAGGGCATGCTGCGGCCGTTCACTGAGATGGAGCCTGGAGGAATGGATACAGGGGTTAAATTGGGGAATAGGATATGAGGGAGGTCCTTCATAGGTGCCATCAATGTCGGAAAATGTCATTTAAGCTAATCGCTTTTTGGAATCGTTAGCACTTTGAAATGTGATTAATACCACACTAAAACTCAGAGGTGTGGAATCACTGTTCTAAAGTTTGTTTTTAAAATATCTGATATAAAATAAAATCAATTTTGTTGCATAAATAATGTACAGAATGATGCTAATATGCTAGTCCTATACAGTCTTGAGCATCTCACATAATTAGCAAACTTGGGTCAAATAAAATTAACCAATCTAAGCATCTGTAATAAAATAAATAATGGAGTATGATTCTGAAAAGCTTAGAAAGTTGAAGAACAAAGAACAAACAAACTAAATAATAACACTGTATATAAAATTACAAAGCTATTAACATAACATTACTAATGACATGTCATTTTTAATGGTAGGTTAATTAGGCACAGGTTTAAAGCATAATGTAATTTGATTATAATAATTAGATTAGGTCATTTGATTTGAGACTCTTTCTCTCTCATAGCTCATTTAAACACAAAAGTGGAAATCCTAAACTTTTAACTATTATCATATTATCATATTATATTTTATTATGATTTGCATTTGATGAAAAGAAATTCGGTGACCAGTCTTGATATTCCTTTTCCTTGCCATTACTTGCTGTCAAAGTCAACAGAAAATATTTCAGACTCAAAACCATCAATACAAAATGTAAGGCAAACAGACATGACATTCATTAAACTCAGTATGTATATGAATATGAATATGTAATCATTGTTGAATGATGTAATAAAATATCATTGTATAAGAGGTAATAAAAATCCGATGTGGATGATATCGTTTGTCTACACTACTGCAAGGCTGGGCGGAGATCCGGGATACAGCAGCATGTGATATATAAGACATGTACGGCATCTAGCTGAGGCTCTTATCCAGAGCGACTTACAAGGTTAATCATATTACAGGTGGGCCAGTGTAGTGTTAGGAGTCTTGCCCAAGGACTTGTATGGGTGTAGCACAGCGTAGTCATCCAGACCGGGAATTGAACCCCAATCTCCCACATGGGACGGGAGCTTCCTGGTGGTTAGTGGTGTTATCCGCTGCACCACACCAACCACATAAGACACTTCAGGAAGTTTGTTTAGGATACACTATGTGTCACACCTGCAAGTAACTACTGGGTAGGGTTGTACATAAGACACAGGTGAAGCATGTGAATAAAGGGTGGAGCATTAAACCAAAACACACAAAAGCACATGAGGAGGTGCAAACAAGGAGAACCAGACGAAGACGAGGAGAGGAGTTTACAGTTTAACCTTAGAGAAGTAAGTAACCCGGTTCCCATGAAATGATGAAATGTTAGGTGCACTGAATATGTAATATTAAGCTCATAGAGGAATATGGAGGCTGGTGTGGCACACAGATATAACACCACTACCCACCAGGAAGCTACTGTCCCATGTGGGAGACTGGGGTCCATTTCCCGGTCTGGGTGACTATGCTGTGCTACACCAATAAGAGTCCTTGGGCAGGACTCCTTACACTACACTGGCCTACGGGTAATATGATTAACCCTGTAAGTCGCTCTGGATAAGAGCCTCAGCTAAATGCCGTAAATGTAAATATCTTTTACATGCATCTTGTTTTACATGCATCAATTTATGGTTTGAACTACTTCATGTTTAAACTCAGTTCTAAATCCTAATCATATTTGGTGTATGTAGTATATTACTGTTGTCAAAAAAACCTATTATATATATATATATATATATATATATATATATATATATATATATATATATATATATATATATACATAAAAACATTATATATAAATTATTTTATAATTATATATTAATAATTATATATATATATATATATATATATATATATATATATATATATATATATAATTATTATATTATTATTATATATTAATTATATATATTTAAAATGTATATAATTTTTGATGGTTTTTTTTCAGTTTGTGATGTAACTTGACAGTGTCTGTGGCCCTTTACATTTCATGATGAACAAAAAAAAAATCTAAAATGACTTAAACTAAATAAAAACATTGATTTTACATTGATTTACATTAGTAGTAGACTTACAAAGTAAAGTATCACTTTCCCTCTCTTTTAATTTTGTAAAATTATTTAGTTATGTGTTAGTTTGCATGCCTAACACATAACTAAATAAAAAAAAACCTTGTACGTGCTTCCTGCTTCTTCTCCTATCTTTCACATCCCGCACATACCGGAAAATACTATAGGGTTATATCAGACATGCATTAAATTTATGCATCAACCTGAAACTAGACTTCAAATGTACTTAACAATCAACAGTACAAGAGAAAGAGTGATCACTAATCAGGATCTTAACACGTGCAGCACAGAAAAAAAAGATGCTTGCAGTGTGATAAGGAGGTAGTGGGGAATATGGAGGATGGTGGAGTGTCGCTGTCATTGGGCTGTCTAACTGCCTACCAGAGGGGTTCATTACAATGAACAGCTAAACGGATCTCACAAAGCATTAGAAATAATTCACGTTTCCATCAAATTACAGTACTGCGGCTCAATTCTGCATGCTGCTCACATAAACCAAAGGTACGCCGCGGTCCAATTTAACCCCTGGAGGTGGTAAATAGGGAACAGAGAGGAAATGCACGGCCCACGCAGCGCTAAAGTTGTCTTTAAATAATAATGAGGGGTGGTAAGTAATACGAGCATAATAACCTGGAGCCGCTGGGGTTTAAACCTCACGCTGAAGGGCACAAAGGTTGTGTTCATAAATAAAGCGGGGACATCAGTAGCTGTAGCCCTCCAGCATTACAGCAGCATCACCTAGTGACCCCATAGGGAGACCCTCGACTCCGGTGTGGCAGCTTTGCTTTACCCCTGAGCCTCTGCTGCCCACTGGATAAACTTAGATTGACAAAGACAACGGATTCCTATGGCTGAGGCACAGAGAAAGGTGAAGTGATTCACACAGACTGTCGGCTCTTTTGTGGGTATGTAATCCCTTACGTCGTACATCTGAGGCAGCAGACCTTGCTGGAGGAGGAGAGGCTTTAGTAGTGGATGGATTAGTAGAGAATAAAAGTCCCTAGGCTCCACTAGTGGAGAGCAAGTCCCAGGGATATGCTAATGGCTGCAGATAGAGCTCAAACGGACAGTACCAGCCTACAGGAGCTCATCACTAGGCTTAGGTGATTGGACGATAAGGTGTCTTCGTCAGAACAGCAATCAGTTTTGACTATGTTGGCATGCAGCTGCATGTGCATGCTTAACGGATCAAGAACACGTTTGAGGATTTGAGGTGGAGGGGATGTGCAATCACAGGATTCACCGAAGTAGTGAATGAGGAATGCGGGAGGCGGGGGTGCTAAAGGGGCTGCAGAATTTTAGGACTGTCTAACTGCAGGACTTTGATTCGTTGACTGATTGATTGATTGATTGCTTCATTCATTTATTGAACTATCTTTCAGTCATGGGGGTTGCTGGAGCCTACCCGAGCGCTCACTGGGCAGGAGGCAGGAAGCACCCTGGACAGGCCACCAGTCCAGACATGCAGACATACACACTCATTCACTCATTCACACTTACGGGCAATTTAGCATCTCCACTTCAGCTGACTGCATGTCTAAGGCTGTGGGAGGAAGCCAGAGCACCCGGAGAAACCCCACACTGACACAGGGAGAGCGTGCAAACTGAACACACAAAGAATCCCGGCTACCCCGGTCATAAAATCTAACCCAGGCCCGTCCTCCGTTAGCTAAAAGGTCTGCACATTTTAAATAATTCATAATTGCTGATTACTTTTTGAATTTCCCAACATACTGGGAAAATAAATTCTGGCCTGCATAAGCTGCTCTACCATTCCAGATAACCTCCATGTGCTGGTCTGTTCTCCCTGTGTGTGGATGAAGTCTGCGCTTGGTATGCAGCCCTGGTTCTGTAAACGGGAATCCAGAATGTAGCCTGCTGCACCACTTAAGGAGAATGGGAAACTCTAACAACAAGGTGCGGGAGCACAGCCTAACTGCTGCACCATTTAAGGTGCACCAGGAAAATACGAACAACAACCTATTCCAGAATGTAACTGCTGCGCCATTTATTCTCAAACGAGAAGAAGCTGGCAGAACTGTGATACGATTGGGCTTGGCACCAACCATCTGACTGGTCACCTACCAGTTCTATCAGAAGGAGAGAACAGAGTCCTGAAACGCTAAAGAAGCAGACTTTCATCGATATGGCACAAACATATCGTATCCTCGAGTAATCTAATTGGGAAGCCTTCATGGTGTGTACCATGGCTCAGACGGCAGTGCCTCTTACCTTTACGGCCCTCTCTTTGAAAGTCCACATGGCACCACTCTCCATCATTCACCTTCTTGCTGCTTGCCTTCATCTTGATGCTGCCGGAGCCCATGTCCATGAGCAGGTATAGAAAGCCATCCAGCAGCTCCATGGCGAAGAAGTCGACCCTGGGCCGCCGCTCTCTGGGCCCCTGCCCTCGCCCATGGCTGTAGAGCAGCAGACCACTGGGCTCCGTGGTGCGGAAATCAAAGGAGACAGAGCCGGTCTTCTTGGCATTCCAGCGAGGGAGGGTGATGTAAGCAGTCGGCGCGTCAAAGCTGACCGGGTCCAGAGCGGCCACGTCCTCGCAGCGGAAGGTCAGATCACCATGCACGGCGACCTTAGGGTCATGCAACTCAGCGAGACGGGAGAGCTCCAGCCTGAACTCGTTATTCGTGTACACCACCTGGGAGAGAAAGAGAGTGAGATGGGAGTAGAGAGATATTGAGGGAGCGGAGAGAAAGTCCTATTTTCAGTCTGCAGGCTTCTACGCTGGCAGGGTGTGGAAATGGAGTAGCATGCTGCCCAGTGGTGGAGACAAATTGCGGCTGATATGTGCCTGGGGGGCACGCTTCTGCACTCAGTAAATACTCAGTTCCCCCTTAAATACCCGCACGCATGAGTAAATTACATAAACATAGCAGTCACATCCAGTGAAGAACAGAAGGCAGTTTTTTTCCTCGGGTCAATCGATACTCTTTTATCATCATAGATAGCGGTATGGTTTCTTCAGGGAAGGCAATGAATATAAAGAAGCTAGCTGCACCTCTCAGAGCTGGGCCTGTCTCCAAAATGTGTGTCATAGCATCATAGCGCTGATCTGGAAGCTGGTTTTTCTCTGCTTATATGATTTTGGACACTGAAAAATTAGTCACAGCCTCAGAAGCTCGTCCCACACTGATGCGTGGACTGTGATGCGTATGTAATGTATGCTAAGCAGAATTGAATGACCTTTAATATGGAAGAGAACTACTAGAGGTGGCCAGCAAGCACTTCATTACTGTACTTAGACATCTATATTAGGTATCTGCACTCTCCTTGATTATTTCTATCATCTAACATTTTCACTTATACCCTATATATTTCATAAACAGGCTTCTGACTTTCTCATTTTAATATGTTTAATGTATATTCATTATTGTTTTTTAATCAGACGGTTCTGCATGTGGTGGGCTGGGACTGGGCATTGGCTTACAGGTCCCCCACATGGGAAGAGATTCCGAAGAAAGCCGCAGCTTCGAGACGGCGCTTAACACAGACACTGCATTCATGGTTAATCTGATGTACGACTCGGAGTTGTCCTCGACTGATCTTTGAACCAGTACAGCCCCCGAAGCGGTGATAGCGGGTCACAGCAGAGATTAAACCATCCTAAATGTCTGTTATTACAGTGATATGATGATAATTCAGTTTATTTCACCTGGAGGCTGATGAGGGGCAACGGAGGGGGGTTTGGAGTAAGGCACTGAGAAGTCATCACCGTAGTCCGAATTTGTTGAAACAGCTGGAGAAATGGTGGATGTTATATGCCCCTTCTTTTAAGAGACTAAATGGCTTTGTATTCGCCAATGACTTCACCAAACTTACAAGAGGCAGCAGCTACCTTAATAGTGCTCCAGTGCCTGAATATAACTGCAACGCCAGTTAAGGTGGAACGGAAAACTGAATCAGCAGTTGGGAGCATATCGCAGCTTCAGCCACAACGTTATGTGAAAAACACTTTCCATGTATTAAAATTATTTATCTTGACCCAAAGTTGACCAGCCTATAGAGGCACAGTTTGCCAAGCCCCTAACCCTCAATAAAAAGATATTTTGAACAGATTTTTAAAGATATTATATACATATATATATATATATACTTACATTTTAGAGAGTGTAATTTATAATTCTACTCGCAAAAAATGCTCACACCTTCATTTTCACTTTTCACCACTTTTCAACAAGTTCTAGCCATTCAAAATGCAGAATCGAAGCATGTTGTCTTGTCTTGTGAGGTTTACACTGTTTACTTCTATCCAACCGAACATTTGCATCCAAAAAATAAATGATTTGATTGGTGGAAAGCTAATAACATGTGTATGCACTAAGCACTGCATCACAGTGGCTGAGATGATTAGGTTCCATAGCTGAACTGACCTCTATCAGCCTTAATGTTATTCCACCTGCACTACTGTTTATACAGCCACCGTCATATCCACTTTAATCCTACATCTTAATTTTGCTAGTGCACATGTCACTCATCGTCCTTACTGTCTTCAGTGCCGTATTGTCTCCTTTATGTCTACCTCAGAGCCCTTATTTTATTCTATTATATGTCCTGCGTCCGTCGGTTTTATCTTTACTGTGTATTACATTCAGTGTACTCTGGATTTATTCGTAATCTATTTATGGTTAACTGTTCATTGGGACGTCTGTATGTACATATTGAAGCATTGACAATAAAACCACTTGACTTGACTTTAAATGTTGGCATAGCCAACCAATGCAGTGCACAAGCGGTAGTGGTAAGTGGCCATGCACTCATTGCCATGGCGACGCCATCGCTGACGTAAATGGATGGATCGGAGGAAAGCTGTAGTAGTGTTGATTGCTTATTTATGGTGGAAAAGGCAGCGGGGCACTCTGTACCTATAATAATAGATGCAATGGAACTCAACACTATGTGTGCCACGACTCTCAAAAAGAAAAAAAGCCAACATCTGGTTTATTGATGAAGGAGACAAAATGTTCCAGGGGTTCCTGCAGTGCACTACGGTTACCGCTGCTCCACTAAAAACGGGAATATCTGGTCATCAGCCATCATGTAGCCATCAACAGTCATAATGTGGCTACATCTGATTGCCGTGACCATAACCACACGTCCACTGAAGGGAGTGTTCCGCCGAGTGTTCAGGAATTACAAGGCTGAGATGGGAACCCTACTTTGCAAACTATGACAACAATGAGTCTTCTGGAGGGTTGACCTTTACGCCATCCAGTCTTCATAAGGGACCTGTTCGAATGCTGTTCCATGGCTGGTAACTCTGCATGTCAGTTAAACGATCCTTTCTCGTCGAAGTAGGGAGCTGTGGCCTCGTTAGGCAACAGAAGCCACCATTCTTTGCCGATAGTCAGAGACCCAGGAAAGATAAACAGCATAGCCGTCACAGAAACTGCCCTACTATTCCGAGATGCTTCCTAGAAGTGGTCTTAGGGTAGACTTCTCTAGGGCCAGGTGGCAGAATGGACCCGGCCTGGCGAGGAATAACATGCTTTTCATTTTCACACCAGACGCAGATGATGACTGACGCTTTGTTGCAGGGTGCGAACTTGAGTGTCTCTGAAAATAACACCAGCCAGCTACATTGCCTGTCAGTGCCCATGACAGAAGAATAAAAGCAGAGGTTGGAGCCAAATAAGAGGTGCCAGCACGGGGAGAGAGGGAACAGGAGAAAATGCAATTACTAGCGGAGGCTTCAGAGAGGTTCGGCACTGTCTTAAAAGGCATGTTAGAGCTGCCAAGCCCCCAAACCTGCACGAGCTAAACCCATCATGTAGTCTTTGAGCATATGGCCAAGGCAGAGTAATAATAACACATTGTTACTCGCATCTACTTACCAGCTCTCAGCTATTTACAATGGCTTCATTGGCGCTAAGAAGCAGAAGGTCTCCTTATTTAAAGGTACACCTGGGTAGTCTGTGTTTCCTGGAGGCACCCGTAGTTGATTTCCTGCTTTAACACCTCCTGCATCTCTGAACGGGCTTGTTAATGAGCTGATAAGTTCAATAAGCTGTGTTGGGAGCAGGAAACACATTAAGATGTGAGGGCAGGGGGCTACAGGACTGCTCTAACTAATCTCCCTTATCTGTAGCTGTATCGTGGACAATCAGTTCCAGGTGAGAGAAAGGTTACAGAACAATAACTCCTGATAAATTTGGACTGATATGGGGAATATTTTCTGAGCTACACCTTCAGAAGTCTGTCTCTTTGTATGGTGTCGGGCCGCCATGTTTGCTAAATTTGCCATCTCAGAGCTGTAGAGGTTCCTAACGGTGTCCTGTGATAATCCATCCCATGCAGCTTGAACATCCTCTCACAGTTCCTGCAGATGGTGCGGTAGGGGTGGAGGTGGAGGGACACCAGGTCTTCTGGACGTGTGACAACAAACCAATCATCTTGGTGCTGATCACGGTGCCTCCACACACCGACTCGTTGGGCGTCTCCACCAAGACTAAAGCGGGACTCGTCACTGAAGATGACCCGCTGCCATTCTGAGTCTCTCCATGACAGTCTGGTACGACACCACTGCAGTCTTTGGTGACGGTGACGTGTTGTTAAGGACAGTCGTGGTAACGGTCTGTGTACATGCAGTCCTGCGTGGTGCAGCCGTCTGCCAATGGTGCTGCACTAACAGGATGACTGATGGAGGACACCACTGCTCACTGGAGGTCTGTAATGGTGGTGTTGGGTCAGTCAGGTACGGAGATAAGCCCATCCCTGCTTACGTCACATGCGCAGTGGAGCAAACCTACCCACAAGTTCTATTCCTGTTGCTCGATTCCTTCTGGGTGCAGATATTGTAGGTGTAGAAGTTGAAGAGCGGAGCTTCTTTATAAATGCACATGAGTTTAGGGTGAAAGTATTCTTTTAAGTTGTATCTAAAGTTAAGTTGCCCTGCAGTGTTAATATAGATGTATGAATGTCTCCATCAGCGCTGCAGCAGCTCCACCAGGGCCGAGAAAAGCAGTGCCCTAACATGGAGTGTACGGTTGAGCAGTTAGAACGGAGGGGTGATTAATACAGCCCAGGGTCAACGAGACAGAGACGGAAAGCTCAGGCCAGTCGAACGGGGATCTAAAGAGGAAATCAATTTTTAATTTGGCTGTCAGGAAACTAAAGCTGAAACTTCAATGGTATAGACATGACATAAATAACGGACATGCTCGGGAGCGAATGAATAGCGCCTGGAATGAGGCAAAGGGGAAAAAGGACAGATAAAGCAACAGGGGAGTGAGGACGAATGGGAGGTGAAATACTAAGCTTATCAGTGTAAGCCTGTTGAGCATTATCCTTCATGTCCCGGAGTTCAGACACTTTCCAAATCGCGGCCCCTTTCTCCCACATATGCTTCCTCCACCTGCTTGCTCGTTAATGAGGCCTATGCTGGTTGGCTGAGTTTCAGGGCTAAAGATAAAAGAGAGGCAAACTGCTTAAAGCGGGTTGGAGACATGAAGCCACATTTAGCCAGGCATTTAGCATATGTTAAAGCTGTTTAAGCACGTCATTCCATTATTCCCTTCATTTCGGCTGTAGAATGCTAATTGACCCATCCACAAAAGCATACGTTCTGTGGTAGCTACTGTTGAGCGCATGGATAAGCTTTACAGAGCAATGACAAAAATCCCACTTAATGAGAAACCACAGTGTACAACAAGTTTATACGAGGATGCCTACATTTAGAGTGGCTTCATTTCAAGTATATAGTTATTTATTTATATATATTATTTATTTTATATGTGTTCATATGTGTATAAAGCATTTCGTTTGGCCTGTGAGGCTCTGTGCAGGACAGACCTTTTGTTTTGTTTTGGTTTGTGTTCCAGTCATCACGGCAGAAAATTATTTCACAGTCATTTTCGACCTGCCCTGTTTCAATTAGCCGTAACATAATCCACCTCTCCACCGTGCCATTTTACAGGGGGCTTTTAACCATTTTTTGACATTCCTGCATTATTCAGTACCTGTGATGTGAGGCCAATGCTCTGTTCTAGAGAAGCTCCAATAGTCAGACTTGTGCACAAGTGTAATTATAATTTATAATAATTTACTGACTCCAAAAGCTCGTTCACAAAAAGTTTTTTACACATAATAGTTATGAAATTATAGCCAGATTCCTGAGACATTATTTTAAATACAATACAGTGTATTATGTGTAATATGTTTTTTAAATACGGTAAAATCGAAATCTGTTTTCTTTCTAATAAAGCTTTTGTTCGTCTGGGCTGCAAAATACACGTACAAAGTATGTCTTATGAAAATCTTCGTGAAGTCTGATGAATGACCTCTGAATATAACTATACTTCTCTCTTCAGGATGTGAACGTGGTGGTCCTAATCCCACCAGAAGGTTGACATGTCTTGCCTCACGGCCAAACAGTTTCAGCCTTGAGCTAAAACTCGCCCAGCATAACCAAAAGCAAGCAGGCTAGGTCACCAGCTGCCTGTCCCCGTGATGCCTATCCCTCAGTAAATGAAACCCGTTACTGGACTTAAGTCATTTTTGCATCTATCTTTACTGAAGTATTTCTATTCTGGGTGACTTTTTACTATCAAAGTCAAATATCTTTCTTTACTTCGCTACATACGTGAAATGCCGTTCCTTTCGACTATAACTGAACATACCAAAGCAAGAGAATCGTGAAGTGAGCCCACCAATCAGGGCACAGCAGGTACTTTGTTCTGAACTTGTTTTGCTCGGTTAGACAGAGCTTGGTTCTATTTAATGGATACCGTTCGCCTTCAGTGTTTTGTGTTTATGACTATTTTAACAGACATCAGTGTCAGACTAATTAATAACATTCTCTTAAGACTATTATTATTATTATTATTAGTGTACCGAGAGTGACGCTGGAATTTCTCACTTACAGTGACTTTATTATGTAAGAGTCTCGTTAGAGAAATGGTAATAGGATAGAGTCATAATAAAGCATGCTACTTTTACTTTCCACTCTTGAAGGCGATAAAATTATCTTTAAGAAATAGTTGCATGAAGGGATTGTACGTGGGAGTGCAGGTGTGTTGGGAAGGAGGATAAAGGTGACCAGGATCAATAACTGATGATAAATTTAGACTGATATGATCAATATTTATTGAGCTACACATACAGAAGTCTGTCTCTCAGTACGGTGTCGGGCCGCCGTGTTTGCTAACCCCTGTAACGAATGGAAGTATGGTGTTAGGTGGGTGCTCTCGTAGAGAGGTGGATACTTAGCTTCCATGAAGAGACACGCAGGGAACACGTTGTGAAGGGGTTTCGGAGTCAGCTTAATGAACAATGAGAGCACAGAGACTTCTCTCGTTCCCAGATAACACCAGCTGGAAAACCCAGGCTACAACCTAGTACAGTTCACCTCACGCACATTCTCTCCCCCGTCTTCCTCCACACTCTCCATTATTCGCTCCGGCTCTCCACCGTGCACATGCGCACCTGCCTTAAGTGACCGTTACACCCAACATGCCAGACGTCTCGGTATGGAGGTTCCTAATGGTGTCCTGAGATGGTGCTTTAATATTCTCAAGCAGTTCCTGGAGATTTCTCTGTAGGGATAGAGTGTTGATGACACCAGGACGTTGCTCATGTCCACCAAGAAGCGGGACTCATCACTGAGGGCATTACATGACAGCCTGGCACGACACCACTGCAGTCTCTGGCAAAGCTGACGTGGTGAAGGGCATCCCTGCATGCTGAATGTGGTTTCTGCTGGGTCACTCTGTGCATTGTCGGCTCTCTGATATCTGTTCATTCTCGTGCTGCTTCATCCATCCATTTGTCTCTCAGCCCATCTGTCCATCTGTCTGCATGTCTACTAGTCTGTGACTTTTTTTCCCTTCAGTTTCACATAAAAGCTGGATAATGAGTTCTGAATGAGCAGAGGAGCAGGCTAGGAGTGTTGTATGGAGAGTTGCCAAACAAGCTGCTGATTAGCCCCGCCCACACAGTTCTCAGACATCACATCAGCCCTATCTAAATAACTTTCTTTACATCTCAACAACTGAGAAACATGTACATGTGGAAAACTCTGCGATATATCACACAGTGGAGGCACCGCTGCAGCGATGCTAACAAAAACTGATTTGTGCGCTACAGGTGTGAACAACAAACACATTAATGTGGGCGGGGCATGGACAGGTCAACTGCTGCAAACCATCGCAGCAGGCTTGCGTACTGATTTGGAGCCAGTACTCACATCTTTGAGGCAGCCCATGAAGTTGTTGCTGACAGGGGAGCCGGGCAGGTCAGCGGTGTTTGGACTGCCACCCACATAGAAGAAATCATCTGAACCCAGCATGGTGTAGTCCTCCTGAGTGTAGCCGGTGGTGGTCAGCAAGCCGTCCACGGATATGGTGACCTGAGCGCGCATCAAAGGTCAGGGAGGAAAGAGAGACGAAGGACGGAGGGAGAGAGAGAGTGAGAGAGGGAGAGAAACAAGGAGAGAGAAAAAAATCTTTCGATTCAGTAACGACCAAATCTACTCATTACCTCCATATACAAAAATAAAAAAACAAAACTGAGCTGATAACTTTCTTTTCCTGCGTCCCTCTTGTTTTGTTCCAGGTGCATTCTGTGATAAAGGGCAACGCATTTTTATGTCTGCTGTTGCTGCTTTGTTGCATGAGGGTAGGCTCTTGTGTGCATGCTAGCTAGCATCTACAAGTTAGTGTGCAAGAGGAGAAAGAGGCAAGTGGAGAGGGGCGTGTAGACCTCTACATGTTGAGTGAGTTAGCAGGTGATGTAAAGGTGACTATATTAGTATAAAGGGGGAACCAGACACAGAAATGGCTGTTAGTAGAACAGAAGTCAGAAGTGTAGGTGTGCTAGCGCTAGTCAATTCAAGACAGATTTAACAGTCTTCTGTAAATTCTGGCAGAATCGTCTTCAAAGAGATACTTTCTGGACATGATAGGCTTCAGTGGAGTCATATAAAAGCCATGCATGGTGGCAGGACAGTGTGGACGGCAGTTTCAGGACGAGCGGGAATAAACACATGGTAGCAGAAACTGGTTTAATGAAGGCTCGGGGAAAATAACTTACTCTCACCAATGTAAATGTGCCAACACGTCCCAGCATCCGAGCCAAGAGTGGTGTATAAACACATCTGCTACACTCCGTTTTCATAAACACCACTCTGATTTGCTGGGAAGATCTGAAACTGTAGCATATTGTAAAGACAGACAGGCATCCAAATTCTTCAGGATTGCAGGCTGTCTGTCTCCAGCTACGCCAAATCGTTGTACTAATTACCGCTGTGTACTGGATGTTCACAGAGTGCAGTGTCCAGAGATATTAATATCCAGACGCAGTTATCCACTTTCAGGAACTAACATATCGCTGACCCTAAAGAAACTGATATTAAAGAAATGCCACAACTGATGGAACTCATCATTAGGTAGGTCCTGAAACTGAAGTCCATAACGTGTCCTGAAAAGAAAGAGACTCCAGGCAGAAAGGGAAGAGGAGGACTCCAAAGGGGGGGAAAGCAGAAGCGCATAGCAACACAAACCAAATAAGCGAAATAAAGGGGTTGAACAGGGCTTCAGTCATGCAGTGGAAAAAAACAAATATAAATAAACGCGTGTAAGCACGATTAAAGCCATGCCTGGCAGACCAGGTGTAGCACACGCTGGGACACAGATGCTAGCGAGCGTAACGTGCAACAGGATGCTAGAATGAAATAAACACTGGTGATGCAGGAGTGAAACTGTGTGGCTCTAGCAAATCTATACCCTCCCTCAGCTCTACCTACGCACATTCCATATGTTCTTACTGCTACAGGTTTTATACAGCACTCTGCTTTGAGCGAATACCAGCTGCTGGATATTAACTGCCTGACCTCATCCGAAATGACCTGAGCCACGGGTGGGAGTCAACCTCCATATCTCAAATAAACACGTATAATCTATAAACCCATAAAGCAGCCAATTAATAAAGCTGAGATACAGGACCGAGTTATGCACTAAGCCGAAGAGAGAGAACAATAAAGAGGGGGAGGATTTTCCTTCAGTCGGTCAGGGGGCGGGGCTGACTTTGTGGGTGGGAACAAGCAGGAGATTGCTTCAAGCCAGTGGGCTGACGTCTTCTATTCTTAGTTGGTGCAAGCAAAACACATATGTTCAGCTCAGGCCCATCACTCATCTGACACCCCGGCACCAAACTCACAGCTGATTCCTTTTGTGTCACTAGTAGGTGTCTCAAAACCCTTTCAACAGAAAAAATATAAACTATTAATTTGCAGTAATTATAACTCTATAAGCTATCCATAGAATGTAAAATAACTAACTGCTGTCTCGTCTGTCTATTGTCTGTTTAGAATATACATTTTTTATAGTCATTTATTATATTTAAATATTTTTTAGGCAATGTGTATATATGTATATTATTGTTTTATTTTTATTTTATTTTTATTTTTTTCCCTCTGTCTCTCTCACTTTTGCACTTTATATACTAGGCTTTATATACTAGGCTTTATATACTAGGCTTTATATACTAGGCTTTATATACCAGGCTTTATATACTAGGCTTTATATACTAGGCTTTATGTACTAGGCTTTATATACTAGGCTTTATATACTAGGCTTTATATACTAGGCTTTATATACTAAGCTTTATATACTAGGCTTTATGTACTAGGCTTTATGTACTAGGCTCTATATACTAAGCTTTATATACTAGGCTTTATGTACTAGGCTTTATATACCAGGCTTTATGTACTAGGCTTTATATACTAGGCTTTATGTACTAGGCTTTATATACTAGGCTTTATGTACTAGGCTTTATGTACTAGGCTTTATATACTAGGCTTTATATACTAGGCTTTATATACTAGGCTTTATATACTAGGCTTTATGTACTAGGCTTTATGTACTAGGC
Organism: Prochilodus magdalenae; assembly: GCA_024036415.1. Lineage (NCBI taxonomy): Eukaryota > Metazoa > Chordata > Actinopteri > Characiformes > Prochilodontidae > Prochilodus > Prochilodus magdalenae. Next base: position 69,007 of record JAMWET010007210.1, on the reverse strand, counting down.
TTTATATACTAGGCTTTATATACCAGGCTTTATATACCAGGCTTTATATACCAGGCTTTATATACTAGGCTTTATGTACTAGGCTCTATATACTAGGCTTTATATACTAGGCTTTATATACTAGGCTTTATATACTAGGCTTTATATACTAGGCTTTATATACTAGGCTTTATATACTAGGCTTTATATACTAGGCTTTATATGCTAGGCTTTATGTACTAGGCTTTATATACTAGGCTTTATATACTAGGCTTTATATACTAGGCTCTATATACTAGGCTTTATATACTAGGCTTTATATACTAGGCTTTATATACTAGGCTTTATATACTAGGCTTTATATACTAGGCTTTATATACTAGGCTTTATGTACTAAGCTTCATATAACAGGCTTTTTGTACTAGGCTTTATGTACTAGGCTTTATATACTAGGCTTTATATACCAGGCTTTATATACTAGGCTTTATATACCAGGCTTTATATACTAGGCTTTATGTACTAGGCTTTATATTAGCAGGCTTTTTTAATGTTACTAGGCTTTATGTACTAGGCTTTATCTAATAGGCTTTATAATACTAGGCTTTATATACTTTTTAATACTAGGCTTTTATTGTACTAGGCTTTTTTTTATGTAACTAGGGCTTTATATACTAGGCTTGTATTGTAACTAGGGCTTTATTTTTACTAAGGGCTTTTATATACTAGGCTTTAATTTAATTACTAGCTTTTATATTACTAGGCTTTTATTGTACTAAGGCTTTATATACTAGGCTATACCTTAGGCTTTATATACTAAGGCTTTATATACTAGGCTTTATATACTAGGCTTTTATATACTAGGCTTTATATAGCAGGCTTTATATATTTACTTAATACTAGGCTTTATATACTAGGCTTTTATATATACTAAAGCTTTATATAGGCTTTATTTTACTAGGGCTTTATGCTAGGCTCTATGTACTAGGCTTTATATACTAGGCTTTATATACGCAGGCTTTATTATTATACTACTAGGCTTTATATACTAGGCTTTTATATGTACTACCAGGCTTTATATACTAGGCTTTATATACTAGGGCTTTATGTACATAGGCTCTATATACTAAGGCTTTTACCTAGGCTTTATATACAGGCTACTTAGGCCTTTAAATATACTAGGGCTTTATATACTAGGCTTTATTTGTACTAAAGGCTTTTATACATGGCTTTTACTTAGGCTTTTATATACTAGGCTTTATATTTTTACTAGGCTTTATATATACCCTAGGCTTTTTATGTACTGGGCTTTATATACTAGGCTTTTATACTAGGCTTTATATTTATATGCTAGGCTTTATGTACTGGGCTTTTATATAAACTAGGCTTTATGTACTAGGCTTTATATACTAGGCTTTATTGTACTAGGCTTTTATTACTAGGCTCTATGTACTAGGCCTTTTATGTACTAGGCCCTTTATTATTTACTAGGCTTTATGTACTAGGGGCTTTTATGTACTAGGCTTTAGTGTACTAGGCTTTATATACTAGGCTTTATTATTGTACTAGGCTTTTATTTACTAGGCTTTATATGCTAGGCTTTATGTACTAGGCTTTATGTACTAGGCTTTATATACTAGGCTTTATGTACTAGGCTTTATGTACTAGGCTTTATGTACTAGGCTTTATATGCTAGGCTTTATGTACTAGGCTTTATGTACTAGGCTTTATATGCTAGGCTTTATGTACTAGGCTTTATGTACTAGGCTTTATATACTAGGCTTTATGTACTAGGCTTTATGTACTAGGCTTTATATACTAGGCTTTATGTACTAGGCTTTATATACTAGGCTTTATGTACTAGGCTTTATATACTAGGCTTTATATACTAGGCTTTATATACTAGGCTTTATATACTAGGCTTTATATACTAGGCTTTATATACTTTTAGGCTTTATATACTTAACAATTAATGTTACTTGAACAATTTCAAATTGTAGTTTGGGGAGGATGGATCCCCCCGCGTGAGTCTGGTTCCTCCCAAGGTTTCCTCCTTCTGCTTGAGGGAGTTTATCCTTGCCGCTGTCGCCTACGGCTTGCTCACCGAGGGCTTCTTCCTTTTCTCTCCTTAATGAATTATTACTGATTACTGTAAAGCTGCTTTGAGACATCATCAGTTGGTGAAAGCACTATATAAATAAATTTGATTTGATTTGATTTGATTTGATATATTTTAGCCCTATGTTTAATTATTTTGTGTGTAAAGTGCTGTTGGGTTGCATCTTATCTTATCTTATCTTTAGGGTTAGGGTTCCATACGGGTTCTAAGCTTTATTCCCAGACATCCGACCCAAGAACCATTTAGAAACCTTCAGTTTAAAAGTGAAAAATTAAAAAATAAAAAGTGGAGCATTTAGACACATCACACTTATATGAGCCAGCTGCTTCTATTCTCCGTACTACAACCATTACCACATCTCGTAATTTGCCTCCTCCTCCTGATACATCATGATAATCTCAATTAGTTCCATCGAACCATGTAATATTAGAGATCTAAAGCTCTTTGTTCAACCTTTTTGGATTTAAATGATGCACAGTAGAGGGTTTTACATGAATGGTATCTAGTGTAAGCTTGTCATTATGATGCCTTCCAACATTTTGACACATGCTCATCAAGCTGAGTCCTGCAAACCACGAGATACACCAACACACTGGCTTTATTCTGAACTCTAAAAGGAGCGGCGGAGCCTGGGCTTGCACTCATGCGGCGTAGCGCTCACTCACTATCCGTTCGCAAGATGAAAGCCTCCCCCACTCTTTTGTCTCTCCTCTTGTTCCTGATTAATTTGACAGATATGGACACAATGCATGAAAACACTGCTTATTAGCGCGGGGTTTTTTTTTTCCCTGGCAAAAATTTGAATAATTAAATGCGACGTCATACAGTTTATTCACACTTGTGCATCCAAAAGCTGTATGAAATGATGCAGCATTCACTAAAGTCCCAAACTGAAAGGTAAAATACGAGCAAACGCAGCAGGAGGGGAGAAAGCGGCTGCGTATGACGGGGATCAGGTTCTGTAGTTGCAAAAAGAATAACTGGACACGGCGAGAGAAGCCTGAGCTTTGCATTCTGGCTGGAGCACACATCAGAACTGAAATTTTGAAGAGACATATTTAGAAATAATGAGGTGGAGGTGTCGACAAAATATACCGAGGTCAATGACACGCCGTGCATTTTTTATTTTTTTGGTCCTAAAAATAATTTAGGAGTACATGACATACATCACATTATCCTGCAATGCCTCTTTCATGTCACACAAGTTCGGTCCAAATGTCGAGCGGTGTAACCGCCTACCATAAATATAAATGATGACTAGGTAAATGATTAAAAAGGGTAATTAGGTGAAGCACAGTTGTAAATAAATAACTTGGTGTAATTTGAGGTTTGAAACCTTTTAAATCACTACAAAACAGGACACTTCCAATCTGACATGCCTTTAAGAAAGAGTGGGCATGGCGTTGCATCATTTAGAGAGACCCTACATTACCTGCATGGTGCAATGGCAAGGTCAGAAATCCTGAACAGAAAATGAAAGCTGGTTCAGTTTAGTGAGTGATGTTGTTTAAGCCCAGATAAAAAAAAAATCAATAAAATTTATAAAATAAAAGATCAATAAAAATGTGTTTTGGTTATATTTATTTGATATGCATACATTACTGAGTGTGTTATTGTTTATCAAACATTAAACACTATTTTTGTTTTGAATTTTTTTTTATATATCTTAGTTTTTAATACTGTTTTTATTTATTTATTAATGTGGTTGTACCGCTTGACACTTCTTGGACTGTAAAATGTATGATCCTGAAAAATAAATCTATACCATTTATTAAAAATGAATACATTTTAACAGATAAAAATGCACGTCATGTCTGCTGTAATAAAAAAAAAAATTAACATTCATTTTTAAAGCCTTACTTGGCAAGGCCTTACTGTTAGTCTTTGTTTAACAATTTAGTTTTATAGAATATTTGTTGCTCTTTTAAATTTCAGCTGAATGATGTGTGTCTGAAAACGAACAGGATCAAAATAAACATTGAATGGAGTTGTGTTTAGTGGGTTGTGGACAATGTAAAGAGGAAGATGGGATTCATGAACCATATTCAAAAATAGTGAGAGTCGTGAATGCCAGAAAATGAAATTTTGCACGGCACCTTCGAACTGATGCCAATTTTGTCATGTCTTTTTGTAGTTTCTGCACAGTAAAAGCAAAAAGAGATAAAAAAAAAAGGAAAGGCCCAAACCAAACTAGACAATTAGAATGTGATATCTACCATATAATGCAGTTTGTTTACCGTAGGGAGTCCAACCCCTGCGTGCTTCGAAAAAGAAAAAAAAACAAGGGAGGGAGAGCAAAATTAAATACCATAAACTTTACCAAAAAGGCAAAAAAATTCCAAAAACTGTTTCAGCAAACTTAACCATATCATAAAACTTCACTACTAGTCATTCCTCTGCCCTCCGGTTGATCAAGGTCAATAAGAGTTTACAGATCCGATCAATAAGCTTAGATCTCTCTTCCCCCCGCAAGTGGGCAATGTTAACAGATGATTCACATTCCATGAAAGGGTTAATGTTAGTACTTAAGGGAGATTAGCAGAAGATAAACAATGACCAATCCAGGAATTGGAGGCTTTGGTGTTAGTAAGAAAAAGGGAAAGAAAAAAGAAAGAGAGAAAGAAGAGAGAGGTAAATTAATCTTTCACACAGAAATGGTCAGAGGGGAGAAAGCTTGGGGTCGGGGGTGAGAGAGGAGAGGGAGAAGCAGGCAAGAGCAGCACCAGCGTTAAGGCGTCTTGGAGAAATGTCAGCAACAATAACGAACTCTGAAGCTGTTTCGGGTAAATGAGTAAAAATAATAAACAATGATAACACCCGTCGTCAGAGAAATGTCAGCTCCACGCCGTTCGGGTCAGAGCAGCGCCGCGGCGCGTGAGCTCGCAGTGGAATAAAGCGAAATGTTACTCCGTTCTGTAAATACCAGCGAGCCATTATCACATGCACAATATACTCCAGCTCTGTAAGCGACTCCAGTTAAAGGTTACAACAATCAGACGCCAGGCTAATCAGCACAGGCGCGCTCCACTCGTGGCTGTGCACCATCATGTAGTCATTGACTAGTAATAATCAGATTAAAAACATTCAATCAGGCTAACAGTGCTGGGGAAATTAGCGTGGAGGCTGGCCTCCATCAGAAACTGGCTTTATCAAGGCAACGATTGAGTGCGCCCCCCACCCTCCCCACCCAATCCTTTCCTGTTTTCTAGGTTAGGTTAAATGAATAAGAGCGCCGCACCCTCCCTCGCTGCTAGATGGAAGGCCGCCTGAATGCAAATGACTATATTTGCAAGCATAATTGGAGCATATTTACGGGATTATTCTTCAGCAATCACAGAGACAAAACAGAGAGGCACAGGCTGAACATGGATGAAGGCACTTAGTCGAGCACAAAAACACCCATCCTCAGCACGGGTTCAAACAAACACACACACACACGCACACGCACAGCAGGCCGGGCCGACAGGGCCCTGTCAATGCTCCTCAAGTTTACGATGGAGAGAAGGCAATCCACCCGGGTGCCGCCACCACAAACATTTACCCTGGCTAAACATACAGCTGAGATGAAGTCTTCAACACTGCTTCCCCGTGTCACTCCATAAATAAAGCAATCTACTGGCTTTTGCGCAATCAGCGTTAGCTATTACCGCCTTTAGCCTCTAAGGGGATGCGCTATTAGGTGGACGACGTCCAAAACAACAGCCTGTAGTTCGGCTGCACTGTAGCACCTGCGAGGCCATCTGATTCCAATTAAACCGGGGCCTCACGCAGTCCATCTCTATCACACACAACGCAGCGCTCCAGCCCTGAGGATCCGGCAGGCTTCTGGAGCCGGGCGAGCGGCGTACGCGCACACAGCGCTCCTTTACACTGCCTTCGCATCAACAGCGGGGAGAGAAGCACGGGCCGCTGTGGAGAACAACTGTTATTGCATGAAGGCAATTTGGACACGGATGCTGACGAGCGTTGGCAAAAGACCGTGTGCGGCAGCTGTGTACTAACTCCATGCAGGTCCAACCCGTTCACTGTTCATTCAGTGGTTATCAATTCTGCGTCCGGAGATTTGGCTTCCTGCAGGTTTCACCTCTAGGCCAAATCTAATCTAATCTGATCTAGTGTGTTCAGAAGAGGCCTCATCAAGTTTCATAACTGGCATCTTATCATAGCCACCAGTCGGGTAAACCTGGTAAACCTGAAATATGTATATATATGTATTTACTGGGAGCGTAAGCTAGCTCTACTGTGTTCATGTGGTATCAGATATGGCACTGCGCACTTGATCCATGCTCACTTGCGGTTTGTGGTTTTGCTTAAGTGCTCACTGACTTGACCTACAGTAATGTTCAGCAGGTCAGAGAGCACCATACGTTTATTTACAGCTGTTCGGTTTAAGTGGAAAAATATAATTATCAGATACAGTACACAAATGCCTTCCCTGGCACGTAGGAGCATGGAAAGTGTGTGTGCATTCAAAGGAGCTCTCAGGCATGTGGTAGAAGAGAATATTGGATAAACGTTGCTGTTGTTATGTGGATGTTACTAGGGAGGCTATATTGGTTATGGAAATTGTATTTACAGATTAATATAATATAATATAATATAATATAATATAATAATTTAAGTTTTGAAAATATTTATTCTGTGAAGGTTAATGAGTTCTCAGTACTGAGTACAGAAACACATTGTTTGAGAACAGTTTTAACACTAAATGGTTTTAAACGCTCAAGTGCATAACTGCCTTTTGACCTTTAACCTTTAAGATTCGGGTGCGAACCTCTGGACACAGTGTCACACAGTTAACAGTCTCACCTAGCTAGTAGCTAAAAGCCAAAAGTACACTGTTCATGCTGAGTTCAGGGACATTACAGTGAGTCCACAGCTGACGGCCAATCGAGCTGCCAGTAGCTGAGAGCGGCATGTTAGCGTATTCCTCCAATGTGTGGGGTGAGGCTGAAGCAGAGATAGCCTGTAATAAACTGTAATAAACTGTAATAAACTGTAATAAGCTGTAATAAGATGTAGTAAGCTGTAATAAGCTGTAATAAGATGTAGTAAGCTGTAATAAGCTGTAATAAGCTGTAGTAAGCTGTAAAAAGCTGTAATAAGATGTAGTAAGCTGTAATAAGCTGTAATAAGATGTAGTAAGCTGTAATAAGCTGTAATAAGCTGTAGTAAGCTGTAAAAAGCTGTAATAAGATGTAGTAAGCTGTAATAAGCTGTAATAAGATGTAGTAAACTGTAATAGCCTGTAATAAGCTGTAATAAGATGTAATAAGCTGTAATAGCCTGTAATAAGCTGTAATAAGATGTAGTAAGCTGTAATAAACTGTAATAAGATGTAGTAAGCTGTAATAGCCTGTAATAAGCTGTAATAAGATGTAGTAAGCTGTAATAAGCTGTAATAAGATGTAGTAAGCTGTAATAGCCTGTAATAAGCTGTAATAAGATGTAGTAAGCTGTAATAAGCTGTAATAAGATGTAGTAAGCTGTAATAGCCTGTAATAAGCTGTAATAAGATGTAGTAAGCTGTAAAAAGCTGTAATAAGCTGTAGTAAGCTGTAATAGCCTGTAATAAGCTGTAATAAGATGTAGTAAGCTGTAATAAACTGTAATAAGATGTAGTAAGATGTAATAGCCTGTAATAAGCTGTAATAAGATGTAGTAAGCTGTAATAAGCTGTAATAAGATGTAGTAAGCTGTAATAGCCTGTAATAAGCTGTAATAAGATGTAGTAAGCTGTAAAAAGCTGTAATAAGATGTAGTAAGCTGTAATAAACTGTAATAAGATGTAGTAAGCTGTAATAGCCTGTAATAAGCTGTAATAAGATGTAGTAAGCTGTAATAAACTGTAATAAGATGTAGTAAGCTGTAATAGCCTGTAATAAGCTGTAATAAGATGTAGTAAGCTGTAATAAGCTGTAATAAGATGTAGTAAGCTGTAATAGCCTGTAATAAGCTGTAATAAGATGTAATAAGATGTAATAAGCTGTAATAAGATGTAGTAAGCTATAATAAGTTGTAATAAGATGTAATAAGATGTAATAAGCTGTTTGTCCTCCTTGAATAGCAAGAAACACTACAACATCCAAAAACTCAGACCTACCTTTCTCTGCTTTGAGCTTTAGCTCAGCTACAGCCACTTTTCTTACATCTCTGGCAGGCCCTGCATGATACATTCCGGTGGCTGACAGTTTCTTGCGGCAGATTTAATGCATCAGGAAACCAGCTGGAGTGAATATAAATGCTAATGAGTCTGTCTATTTGTCTCTTGATCTTGGACATTTCTCTTCTTTGCCATTCCGGTAACTACTAGCCAGGTGAGACTGTTGACTGTGCGTGTGGGCCCGGAGCTGCACCCCTGACCTACAGGATACATGTTTAGTCCAACACCGCTTTGATGATTTGTCATGTGTCTGAAATGGGACACATATCTAATGGAAGGCACATTAGCATCTCCCTGAGCTCTGCGAGGCTTAGTTCGAGATTCAGTCTTTCTTTGGCAAAGTCAACATCAGGGCGGGCTCAACAGAGGTCTCTTACTATAAATGCCTTTGCAATGCAGGCTAAGACCAATTCTGGTGAATGTGTTTATTTATAATTGTCTTACCAGCATCACAGAGAAAGACCCTCGAGGACCCGTGTCTCATAGGTCCACACGGAATTAAAGTCACAGATATGCTCACTTAGAGGAAGACTGCAGGGTTTGTGTCCCATTTGGGACAGCCGATTAAGTGCAGCCTCTGTGCTAAACATGGAAATTCATGAATTTGTAAGGACCACTAGAACACACCACACCACACCTCATTCAGCGAATCAGAAAAGATTTCTGAAAGCAGTCAGCAACAGATGTGGTGCACTGGGTTAATGCAAAACTCTGCAGAGTAGTCCATCTCCAGAAACAGGGTTGATGACCACTGATATACAATAACTAACCCGCATGATAATAAATAAAAAAATAACAACACTATGAATATACACTCAGGCTATAAGGTGAAAACTTAAACTGTCCACAAGAGGCAGCATAAAGCCCCCAGCTGAACACTACCTGACGCAGGTTGCGGGAGACGCGCACGGCGTGCCAGGCGTTGTCGTTGAACTTGCCATCGGAGGGCTCCACCAGAGCCTCGAAGGCACCGGAGCCCAGGTTGATGACGAGGCACACAGCCCCACTCTTCAGTGACAGGTTGACGTAGTCAGCTGACTTGCCGGTGTGCAGCAGCAGGCCGTTGCGTTGCAGCGTGCGGAAAGACAGCGTGATCTCGTCCGTGCTGCTCTGGATTGGCGTCTGGGACAGGTCGTAGCTGAAAAACTCGTTGCCCTTGAACGTGGCCACAGACTCCCCTCGTCCTTGACAAAACAGAGAGACACAGAGAGACAGATGAGCTACAATACCCTCCATCACCAACCTCATATAAACCTGCTAAAACATGAAACCTGATAACTGATACAAAGTCCAGCCTGAGGTAGAAAGGAGCAGACTCAGGAGTCAGTTAGAGTTAGGTAGAATAAACTAATACAGCATTGTGTAAACATTACCTACATAACTAAATAATTTCATATTGGCTTTAGGGATGCATCGATCCAGCTTTTCCAGTTCCGATACCAGCACCGATACATCAACTTAGCATATCTGTCGATACCCGATCTTAATCCGACACCATTTTTGAATGATTTAACCGTATACTTCACCATGTTGGAGCGACGTACGGCACCAGGACTGACATGAACACTACTTTACTAAGCTCACTCGTACAGCTCACTCTCTGGCTCGCTCCTTGTTGTGGTTCCTGTTTGTACGGCAAGTCTGCTATAAGGTCTTGGGCTACTGCAGATCCACCTCCAGCCATTTGGGGGAGACAAAGGGCAACCAAGAGCAATCAAGCGGCGAATGCTAACACCTGAAGCTCACGATGCTTAAGCATAAGTGTGCCGGCCCTGGGTTGCTCAGTCTTGAGTTTCCGTTGTCACGTGCACATGTTTCTCATTACCAGCCAGTGGAAGGTTTCGAGCCTCTCGAGGCAGGTTGCTTCTCCCCTCTTTAGGTTGGGAGGGTTTCATGGTGAGGTTCCTTTTCGTTTGAGGAAATCATTTTGGTTTGCTCGGTTGAGCCAGTTTTTCCTCTGGGCAGTTTTTGTTTGTTCCCCGTTTGTAAGTTTGTCCTCTGCACATTACGTTTACTCTACTGGGGAGCTGTTACCTCACCTTGTAGTTCATCTACAGGCACCCTGCAAACATGCTACTGACGGCATAGCACACATCGCAAACGAATCAGAGTGGGGCTCGGCCTAATTATCCAATACCTGATCAGGCTAGTTTAATTCATATCGGAGCCGATATCCAGTCCTGATAGCAGATCAGTGCGTCCCTAACTTGCTTGAAACCATGGAAATGAATTTCAAATAGTAATCAAAAGGTTCATTCGTCTGGTTTCATATCAGAATCATTGCTGTGAATATCATACCACTGTAGTATTATTTTTCATGACCAGGAATTTAAGGGGGGGCCTGAAGTTATTTTGGATGAGCCAGAGCATCCAGACATATCTGAGACATATCATTTATGAGAATCCTATTGGAATCAGATTTTACACTATTTGCAGATATGGATTTGATGCAGTGTATTTGTTGTCCAGAATATCAAAAATCAATCTGGATATGCCAAACATCTCACTCGAGCAGAATACCACATTTGGGCTGGTAGTCAGATCAAGACATGTTCGTAGCCGAGCCTACCCGACTCGAGGTAGCAGGAGCAGATGCTTTTGGACCAGTTTCAGTGGGTTACACTAGCAATGCCTTACATAAACTTGGTCTACTGAGGAGAACAAGTTTGACTCTTAGGTAGGTCTGTGTTCAGGGCTCTGGTGGCTCAAACACATATGACTGTACGAGCCCTGAAAGCTGATGGACAGAGCGTCAAAGGTCATGGTGGTAGCTGACACTTGAGAGGCGGCATCCTCAGGATCCTTCAGAGAAGAGGCTTCTGTTTCTTTCCCCCGATTTTGAAACCTCGATTTATGCACATGGCAATTTTTAGCATTCAGATTCAGATGTGTCAAAACACGTTTCCTGTAATGTGACAAATTCAAAACACCTATTTACAAAACACCTGTGCTTTACACTGGAGACATATCTGCCATCATATAAACAACCTGCCAGCCCAATTTTACAGATAATCATAACTAATGACTAATAGTTTGTGAATCACTCTCCTCCTCCACTGTATGGACTGTATTTATAACATTAAGAAAAAACTGCTTACAGTTTATAAAAGATGCACCCAGGAAAAAAGATCGGACCTGATGGATCGGACCTAATCAGCTAGGATGGCTAATATGAAATTTACAAAGTAATATGACGTTATATATTTTCCTCAGATTGATGTAGTCTGAAGTTTAGCACTCAACGTTTACTTGCATGTACCTAACGTGGATATGATAGCAATACAACACAAGAGAGCAGACAAAAACGAGCTGTGTAATTTTAGAAATAAGACATTGTCCAGACAACTAGGCTGTTTCGGGACATCTTCTGTCTGCCACATTGGTTCCCATTGTAAAGGTGAGCTGCCGATCCCCCCACTCAGCATCATTTGAGTCCCTGAAACAGGTGAATCTAAACTAGCGACAGCATTTAAATCTATACAGCAGAGTATGGAATCAACTCGACCAACAAACTGCACTTCACACTGGGTTCTCTCTTTCACTGAAGAGCCAGCGCGTTCACCCCACCAGCCTGATGCCTTAGCTAACTAACTTTAGCTTCCTGTGGTTTGTTACAGACGAAGCCTGTTGGTGAAGCCATTTCTAGCTATCTGCAAACACATGTGTTTTAAATATGTGGAACAAAAATGGCGGCCAAGCGGGACAGCTGTTATCTCAGGAACGTGCGAAAGCTGCACATGTAGGGAACGACTAGGCTTTAAGATACCTGCTATTAACATACATTATCCAAAGCACGTCTGAGATTACCTAGAGAATGGGATTCTACACAGTCTAATAGCTGGGATGTAAATAAAGGTCTGGTGTAGGAAGCTCCACTGTAGATTTACTCGGTTAGTCAGATTAGTTTACAGTGGTGGTGAGAGATTGATTGTTTTTATTTCTTTCACATTTTTCTCTATTTTAACCTTATAATAACATAAAGACCCCAGACTACACACAGTGCCTTTTGAATAGTTAATAAATGTCTATATTTGTGTTAAAGCCATCATGACGCCTGGTTCCCATTACCATCGATGTAAAGAAATCTGTACAACAAACAATTTCACATCAAATTACTGTGAATGATTAACATCTAAAAGACTGACTTACTCCGAAATTATTCCGAAAAACTGGAGGAATTCCCTTTTCCCAATTATATATGACTCGAGGCATGAATTTTGCATAATATTAATATCGGTCAATAGCCCTGTCACTTCAGCTCTCATCTGAATCATCATCATAATCTCCACAGACCATCTAAACCACATCCACACCCCAACGCAGATTTACTCTGCACCTCACATCTATTCCTGCACATATATGTCGACATCCTTGATAATCTCTATCCATATCTAGTATAATCTAGAATATATATCTCCTATTCTATCTCTTGTATATACCCGGCATCTTCTTTCTACCTCAGACTTAGCAAATTGCACATATGGGAATGTGTACATCTGTATATATTATGGTGTTTATGTCATAGGTTATATAAAACTGTACCTTTGGTGAATGGTGCAATATATAAATGTTGTGTAAAATGTCAATAAATGGAAAAAAAACAGTATGCAATTATCCTAAAATCTTAGGCCCAATTTTATTTACAACAGGACATGGAACATATATAACAGTGAGAGATGAAAGTTGAAAGTGAGAGATTTTATAATTTTTCACGAAAATTATTAACTCATATAGAACTTGACGGCAGCAACACATTTGGGAACGTTGGGACCGGCTGGAAATGTAAGTGGTTCTAATAATAACAGCTGAAGGAGGAGTTTGCAACTAAGCCACTGACTAAGCATTTTAGAGAGTCAGAGTCTCTTAGAAGCTAAGATGGGCAGAGGTTCACCAATCTTCAAAACTATACCTATAAATTGGGAACAATTTCAGAAAATCTGGGAAGGCAGATTTAGGGAAGACAATGCCACATACTGCATCCAACAGCATGGCTTCACAGAGGAAGAGTCTGGCTGCTGAACTGGCCTGCTTCGAGTCCAGGTCTTCCCCCATAGATAACATTCGGCAAAATCCGGAACGTTAAGCACCTAGGAATTCTGCATCAGGGTGCACTTCCTGTTCAACAACGAAACCTAGCTAACTAACGGAACCTAACATCGTTAAACTACCTAACATCTGAACTACGACCATTTCCCAAAACGTCGTACTACCTAACATCTTTGAACTATGCTACGATTGAACGAGTGTTTCGGTCTGATTTCAACCCTTGTAAAATACCAGTCGTACCTTGTTTGTACAACAGTCGTTTGAACTATGTAATTATATTTTCCAAACCCTAATAGAAATGCCTGAACGAGTGTCTTAAAAAAAAGAAGATTTTAATGTTTATATAGATTAACAATAATATACAACACTTCTTTTATAAACTCGTTATGTTTTGAGAGTTCTAAGCTCCCAAGTTCACTGTGTCTGGTACTGCGGGATAAACGTGTAAATATAGCGTTCCACTGTCAAAGATGGCATTCTCAAACAGATGTGGGTTCGAACCATGAAAGGGATGTTCTTTCATCTTATACATAAAGACAATGAAAGCTCTCAGTGGTTAAGAACTGAATCGTTAAAGTATTGTAAAGATTTCTAAGCAGTCTTTTATGATACATGGTGGTAATAACATAACATCTTTTTCGTAGGCCTAGGCTAACGTTACTCAGCTAACCCACACAGAACCTACACGTGCAAAGCATTCGATGTTTGACATGTTGGTACCAGAAGGCTGATGTAAATGTTTTAGCTTCCTGACGTGTCTCCTTCTACTGCGTCCTGCATCATCAACGACCTAGTCATCAGAACCTAGGCTCCTGACCACAGGTCTCCAGCTGGAGTTCCATCTACACAGCTTAACCACAGCGTTTATAAACGTTTGGTGGAACTGCAGTTTTGGGAAACACCTGTGTTGATTAACGATGGTTCGGACAATGTCACCAACAAAGTTACCTCCACAGTTCCACCCATGGTTTTGGGAAACACTTGCCTCTGAGCTGTATCGTTCCAACTATGTAACTACGGTTTTGGAAAGCGCACCCCAGCATGGGATAACATTCCTCTCTCCTCCCTTTCCGGATGTTTACAGAGTGTTACAAAAGGAGCAAAGGCTACACCATGGTAGACCTGGTCCTGTCCCAACTTCTTTAACTTGTGTGGCTGCCTAGTTCTAAACCAATTCCACAAATTGATAAAATGTCTCACTTTCAACATCAGGTATGTGTTCTACGTTCTATAGTAATAAAATATGTGTCTATGAGATTTGCAAATCACTGTGTTATGTTTTTATTTATATTTATATTTTAGTGTTGGGGTTGCATATGTAGCTGCGTGTAACTACAGAATCAAGTATCCAGAAGATCAAGAACATTTAAAGAAAACATGAGAAACTGGGTTCTTTTCTGATATTCTAAATAAAGATCTAAGGGGAGAGCTAAGCTCTGGGTAGGCTCCCCAAAGCAGCTAGCTAAATGGTATGCTAACACAAGACATTACTGGGTGCAATCTAAAACCACATCACACCTATAACTGCAGCATCAAGGCTGCTGCTGTCTCTCTGGGTCTGTGGATCTTGGGAGGCGGATGGAAAACAAATGGTGATGGTGATGAGTGCCAAGATGGATGACTGGCAGGTGGAGCTGAGGATAAAGGGGTGGAGAGATTTGCTTCATATCTGCTGCCCCCCTCCCTTCCCCCTTCTCCAGGCATGGCTTTATCATGTTATCAAAGATGCATATGTAAGATAATAAAGAAACGACGGCTCGGGCGCTGAATACGATCAGAAGTAAATACCGAAGGTGCCACTATTTCCTCGTACGGAGCTGATGAGCATTAAGAGGCATTCTGCTAATGTTAGAGTACGGCTAGCATTAGCACTGAGGCATGACTAAATCGAAACTTAACATCATGAGACAAGTGCATCTTGCGCATGAATCACTGTATATCAAGTGTATGATGTAACATGCTAAAGAGGAATCACACATCTTCAACATCAAACGGCCCTACCCGAGGTTTCACGCAGATGTTGTGCATGCGCTTCTGCTTTATGGTAATGTGTGAGACTGATGCACAGCTATGATGTCGCAGCTGATGTTGTTGTTAGTCACTGAAGAATGACTTGCAGCGCCGATCACATCAGCTAATCAGTTGTGCCAATTGGATATTTAAATCCATCTGCTTTGAACCAAAGTGAGAGCGTGTAATTAGATGACAGCGAGCACAGGTTGTCAAGAGCAATCTTGAAGGAAATAGTCCTGGCAGTCGGCTGATTTGCGAGCAGCCGTGCACCGTGAGAAGCCGAGATGTTTTTGGTCTTGGAGCTTTAGAGGCTTGAAATGTGGTTGTACAGAAAGCTCACGACTGAGCAGCAGACTTATTGAGATGCACTTAAAGACATGAGTGTTTTAGGTCATTAGGAAACATCATGCCTGACTGCATTCCTGCACTGCCTGGAGACATCTAAAGAGATATTACCAAACATACTTTATGTAACCAATTAACCGATAGCAGGGACCAGCATCTTTCATCATCAGGCACCTCGGATGGTCCAGTATCTTTTATGAAATCTGTTAAAAGTGCAATCAGGGACAACACAGACTGAGTACTACACACGTGGAGGAGTGTCATGTTCACAACGGATCACATATACGTACGAACACCGCACACCAAAGAAACATCCAGTCCCATTTCCATCACTACTGAAAATAGTCTCTGACACACATAAAAAATTCTCTTACATTCATTAGTGAGAGAACTCCCACACGTCTGAGTTAATTTCACACACAGACGCCACACTTTCCACCAGCAAAAGAACAGCAGGAGTCTATGTGGGTGCATATGGGTGTTGTAGGAGAATGCAGAATGAAGAGGCTTGCCTCTCACTGCTTTGTGAGTTTGAATGGGGAGAATGTCTACATAACCGCAAGACGGGGAGACTAGCACGGGGAGAAATCTGGAGAAAGGAATAAAGGGTAAAGTAAGTCAGATTTCTGAATATCATTATATACAGGGCGATTTGCCAGCTCTGTAGGACGCTTGTCTTTATATCCAACAACAATGTTCCCGGGGATCGTTCCTGTAGAATCTCCATTTTCATAATTTTGGTCCTTTTTTGAGATCCTGCCTTTTGTGTTCTGTCAGAACTCATGATTATGTGTCTGGGAAACTGATTTATATGAGAAATGCATGCAAGAACCATGTAACTCCTGATTGTATGCTTGAGACCCATGACGATAACAACAAAAGACCAGGGGTGCGTTTTTCAAAACCATAGTTAGCCAACTACGCTAGCAACTTACATAGACGCAACGATACAGGTGCGATGCAAGTGTCTCCCAGAACCATGGTTACAACTGTGGAGGTAACTTACATAGTCCGAACCATCGTTAACCCAGTGACACTGGAGTTTCCCAAAACCGCAGTTCCACCGAACGTTTGCGAACACTGTGGTTAAGTTGTGTGGTTGGAACTACAGCTGTAAACCTGTGGCTAGAAACTTAGATCCTGGTGAGGACACCATCGATAACACAGTAGAAGCAGATCTGTCAGTGAGCTGAAATAATTTACACCGGTCTTCTGGTGCGAACTTTTATAACATCAGATGCAGTAAACATGTAGTCCTTAATGTATGTCCTAATATCTCTACATATACAATATTATAATATTATGAAATTATTCTTTGCTACAGATACATATCATAAAATACAACGTGGAAAACTATAAAGCGCTGATAAATCGGTTCTTAATCACAGAGAGCTTCCCTTACCATTACAGAGAAAGGAAAAGAAAGTCACCTGGTTTAAACAATGTCCCTATGAGATGCTCTGTCTTCACCACTGTGTCGCGACATTGTCACGCCATGCCACTTTGATATGCTGCTTTGATATTGCTAATACTCCTATTTTGTTTTTGAAGAAATGTTTTTATAAGAAGTGTTATCTGTTAATATTATATGTATAATATTATATTTAGAATATTAAATTTATAATATCAGCATTATTATTGTTATTATTTTTATGGTTGACATTATCATATATTTTTAAATTGATTAATTTAATCTAGTACTGTGACTGGTAGTGGTGGTGGAAAGTTACATGTTTACAGTATGAATAAATAGAGCAGCCTAAATAATGCATTAATTATGTATACTGATTCTCATAATTTGGCCTTATTACAAGGTGTGTGAGATTTTGCAAGTTTCCTGTTGTGAAAGTCGGACTAAACACATTTGGAATTATGGTGGTTCAAACCATCGTGTTTAAACTACTGTGGCACCAGCAAGGCAAGACAATTAGGGAAACGGTGGTACGTCAGATGTTAGTTAGTTTAACGATGGATCGTCCCACGTTAGTTCAGTGCTAACCCCCTGACTAGTAAGGGCCCAGGAGTGAAGGTGCACTCTGAAAATGAAGGTTCCTAAATGGTTCTCGGTTTTAGCGTACAGCTCTAGTAAAATAGAACTGTGTAGAATCTTCATTATGAGTTATGTTTTTACATCTGCTCTGCAAATATGGTCCCCTGAGGAACTGTCCAATGAACGGTTCTTATAAAGTGGCTCTTATAAAAGTAATTGGCCGTGTTAATGAGCCAAGGCATTAAATAAGACTGAGCTTGAAAAGAAATGATAATTCAGTCTGTGTATTATAAACCTTAATATTTAACACTGATATTTATACAGCTAGTTGTGAAGAAATGGTCATTTTCTGGAGAATGGTTTTCTATGCTAATGACCACTAGCAGTTCTTTTGGAGGGGGGAAAAAAACCTATGGGCATGTTCCACTGTGCCGTAGTGGAAACCCAAAAAATGGCTACAGAGAGGAACAGTATAAAGAGACCATATGTTCTCCCGGTCACTAAGCATAAAAATAATATTGATGATATGTGACTTTCCAGTGCCTGTTGACAGCTGTGGAGGAACCGGTTAAAGTATAAAGGTGCTACTTAACGGTAGAACTGTTTACAGTAAATCGCATTATTAGATTACATTATCAGTTTCACATTCAAATATTAAATCTTTTAAGTTTCAGAAAAGCTTTTCATATTCTTTATCATAAAATCATCGCACATGTCACACTTCCGGGTTTTCCCAGCTCTTCCGCTCCTCCTGACTCAACTTCCCAGATGGCATCATTTGATGACCTCACACCCACATGTCCCCAGTTGTCCAATCAGCTCCGCTCTAGGTCTCCTGGGTTTTCGCCCAGCTGTACCATAGCTCCAGCATATATGCGTCTCACAAACACTTCCTCACTGGAAAGTTTTGCCAACCTAGTTTGCGACTCTGGGTGCTTCTGAGTGTATCCTGACTCTGGTTTTCGACTCTCTTTGTTTTGACCACCTCCTTCAGGTTTATCCCTGTCGGCTTTCTCATTTGATCTACTCTTTTTAGGTGTTACGTTACATTTACGGCATTTAGCTGATGCTCTCATCCAGAGCGACTTACAGTACAAGGTTAGTCATATTACAGGTGGGCCAGTGTAGTGTAAGGAGTCTTGCCCAAGGACTCACCCAGAACGGGATTCGAACCCCATTCTCCCACATGGGACGGTCGCTCCCTGGTGGGTAGTGGTGTTATTCGCGGAGCTCCTCTGTTCCTTTGACCATTCTCTTGCCTAGTCCTTCAACTTTGGCTACCTGACTATCCTGGTTTTGACCTTAGCCTGCCCTTGACTCCGATCTTGCCCTCTCCCTCTATGCGTGTTTATGTTTTGTGGCTGTGTTTTAATTATCTGATTGTTTAATAAAGCTCATCTGACTTTTAGCTCGGCAAGCATCGTGGTTCTTTGTCCCTGTCAGCACCGTGTCCCATGGCATATTGTCTTATTTCATAGCACCACTTCAAAGAACCCTTTTGGGCACCTTTACTTTCAAGAGTATAACCTAGACCTGAACCTACTTGAATCCTAGCTCAGGCCTTGAGTTTCTGAAATCAGATAGATCCTTCATGTGCTCTGACAGTAAGCTGAAGCAAACACCATTCATGGAGTGTTCAGTAGTGAACCTAAGAGAATCTTATTACAGCAACTCTTCAGTAGCGAATGGAAGATAATTTCCCATATTAGAGCAGACATAAGATGTAAAAGCCCCTCAAACATTCACACGCAACCTGAGCGGTTGCTAAAGATAGCGTGAAATATTTCATCTCAGGTTTATCTAGTCAAGCATGACATTAATTTGAGGACTCATGATATTTCATCCGGCGAGAGGACTCAGACCGTTGGTTAAGAAATAAATGATTGGACATGAATCAACCATCCAGACACCTCCGCCATGGAGAAGTGACCTTGTAAAATTACAGAGCCAGAATGTCTTATCAGAGTGCCACTTGGCTCAGTGGAGAATAAACATCCAGAGTGAGTTCCACAACAGCCCGAGCTCTTCCGAAGAGAAAGGAAAAAAAACTCTTTGAGAGATGACACACACATACACAGTCCCCGCTGTGCCTTTTGCAGCTAACAGCTTTCGAGGCACCCACCTACCACACACCCACCACTGCATGATAAAGAGAGTATGACCCAAATAATGCAACTTTGAAAGATAATGGGTAAATACTACACCATGTTCCCTGTAAGAAACAAATTCGGCTGCATGATGAGAACAATCAAGAGAATACGTTTGACTGACTGCGATATTTTCAAGCACAGCACTCGTGCAGCAGGGGAAGAAATGCTTTCCTCAACCATGCCGCTACGGGAAGGGTAGGTAGTCAGGAATCTCGTCTGCTTGCAAACCCAGACAGAGAGCTGACTCTGGTTACGTTCAGCTTGAAAATGGTCCAACCAACTGAGTGAGGATGAGTGGCAATTCGACACATGGCGTGTCAAGTGGTTTCGAGTAACAACTCCTACTCACTGTCTGTTAAGTCAAAGCATGGTCAAGAGAATAAACTAAAGGCTCCCAATTTGAAAACAGGAACCTGATGCTTTTTAGGCCGGAAGAGCTGGCCTTTCAAACCTTTCCAGACTAAGTCGACTTCTCCCGAATCTCTGAGCAGATCTGAATGAGATATCTGCTGCTTATGAAGAGCCATCGCAACTCTAATGTCCAGCTGCGAATATCCAACTTCAAAAGAGATCACTCAAGCTAACAGGCCTCTCCCTAGACACTTAGCACTTTGACAAGATGCACTGGCTGTACAGTAGAATACCCTCGCTGCTCCGAGTCCGACTTTATTTACTTTGGATCTTGAGTGCCTGAGAATCTCTCTCTTCCCTTTGATTTTGACAGGACTGGAGCAGTCGCTTCTTTGGGCACTAAAATAGGACCGTAGTCTGCGAGTAAACAAGTATATCTTACTGTCACTGCACAAAAGTGAATGCCTTTGATATGGAAACAGCAACAGTACATTAAAAAAGAGGGCGTGCGAGCAGGAGAAACGGATCGGGAGACTGAATAGGTGAGGGACAGGTTTAGGGCATGAGCATAGGCGCAGGGATAAAACAGAGACGCTGTGTTTTAGAATGTGTACTTTGGAAAGACATAAACTCTGTGCCGTTTATAAACCCGATATAACATCACCAGTGGAAAGTAGGGTGAGATGCGCGCTACGTGACCTTGCTGTGCAGTATCGCTGCTAAGCTGGGGATTCTTAAAAGCTTAGCTCACGTAAAACCGTGTACGTATATGCTGGAAATCAAAGCACGTGTCAAAACAATACGAAACAATATGGTACAGATGAACAAACGAAGGGCTCTGTTTTCATATGGGCACCGACACGGTTTGTTGGTATATGGCTGGCATATGGTTAATTTGGTGCAAGAGCCAATTTATTGCCATTCGTGCCCAGTTTCTATTTCCATGTCCAGAAATTATAGCACCTTCGCCGGCGTGTGGAGTCGCACAGCAGGAAGCGTAGCATTGAAAATCCAGCACACAGTAGTATTTTAAACCACTTTGGTTGGAAATTACGCAGGCGATGCCACCTCCTGAGCCCTATTTCAGCACAGACGCATGGCCGAAATGGTATTTTCCTGACCCATTTCTTTTAGCGTGGGTTTGTGGATGTACACTATTGTCACCCTACTTCAGTATAAACAGCGCCTTTGGCAAAGACCGCAACGGTGCAGACTGAGCAGTGGCCCGTCACCCCAAGTGATATAGTCGAGGACCAGTCAGAGTGGGTGGCTTTGTTTACAGCTGTCTGGCCAACATGGAACAGTCAGATGTGAGTATAAAAGGCACTGGTTAATTATTTTCACTTTTCATGAA
>JAMWET010007210.1:27500-42500 GCA_024036415.1 Prochilodus magdalenae | reverse complement strand
AAGCTCAAGCGCAATTGGGTTATGCAGCAAAGAGATCAGAAGCGCAAGAGCAAGTCAACCTCTCAAGGTCCGAACATAAACAAAACTAAGGTCTGGCCTAGTCATAGACTCGGCTTAGCTCCATTTAGATGCTGGAGCTTAAACAAGCAGCTTACGCTGAAAAGCTCTCCAGCATGGCGAAAGTAAAGCAGGGTAGGGTGGGGGTCTGCAAAACGCAGCACCACCAGCTTTATGTTAGAGGGGGCAGTTTGTTTTCATGTGTGGGGCATTACAAAACCGTGTTTCCTCACAGGGCCGGCTCTGCCAAATAAGTCACATAGCTGGCTGCTTAGGACCCTGCAGGGATTGGGGGGTGAGGTAGATAGATAGATAGATACTTTATTGATCCCAGAGGGAAATTCAAGAAAAGCTCTGGGGGGGGAACTTTTAAGCAATGACTGAAACCTTTACTTAGGCACCTTTGAACGGTTTAAGAGTTGGAGTGAGGACCAAATTCACTTGTCAATCATTTTTAAAGAGGAAGAACAGTGTCTAGGTTTACTGGGTTTGGTATATAGTATGTATTATTTATTAATTTGGTTTTAGTGTATACGGTTACACTGTTATCTTTCAGTGTATATAGCATATATGGTACATTTTCTTCATTTTTATACATACATATATTTTTTTCCTCTGTCTAGTCTTTTCTTTCTTATTTAGTACTTAGTATTTATATTGTAATTGTTAGTACTTGTGGTCCGGGAGCGAGTGCGGAGTAAGGAACTGCTTGTTTCTCTCTGCATATGACAATAAACGCTTGAACCTTGGATCTATAATTTTCCCCAGATATACAACATATCTATACGTGCAGCTATAGATATGTAAAGTGCAGAGTGAGGTTGAGAGTAAGTAAGTTTGTGGTGGCTCTGGTGGCCGAGACGTGCCAAACCAATTAAAATATCAGAAAAAAAAACAAAAATAAAAACAAATTTACAAACAAAAATTATTATGTGCAGGAACACAAAATTAAAAAGGCAAAAACAATTCTACAAACTTCTACAAACACAGGAACACTTGAACTGTTTGGAGGTGGTGGAGTGGGCGGAGTTTGAGATGGTGACGATGCTAAAGCATGTTCTGTCCATTTTGTGGCGCGTGTTTTAGCCAGCTGGCACGCTTTTGTTTTTCCTGTGGAAGGCCTCCCGCAACGAGCACTTCCTGTGTGTTAGACCCGCCCTTTCCCTCAGAATTCACAGTTTGTTTTGGCACTGGTAAAAGTGTTTCACGTCTTGTAAATTAGTTTTTATTTTTGTAATCATGCGAATTATTTTCGCACGACACGGCTCTTCTCGTGCACGGTCACATTTTTGCATTGCAGTGCATATACAGTTACACCTCCCCTATACTGCATGCGGTAATGGATGCCAACTCTTGTCCATGTAGGAAATTCTATACCCCAGTATCTCTGCTGTATGCTGAATAAACGCTGCTAGATGTGTTCCAGGGCCTGCTCCTCTCAGCTCCCCTCTAATTCATAGCGCGGTACAAAGGCACGCTATCTCTGAAGCCATTCATCTGGAGCTGCGACGCCGCCGTATAGACTTGCAAATAGGTTATCCCTCCGATCTGGAGAGTGTCGGGCGGGAGATAATCTCTGTCACAGGCCACAGTCCTCTCATAAATAAAAGTTAATGGGGAAAAAAAAAGAAAACACGGACCGGGTTTGCACTGATGCAATCTTATTGTAAAACAACATGAACCAGTATAGTAGAGCACGCTCTTTTTCATTTCTAGCCGCAGCGTCCGTGCCTGGGATGAAAACCAGACTTGGATGACTCTGGCCTTCCTCAAAATATCATATAGCTGTCTCAGAGAGGCACATCAATCAACATACCACGACTGTAGCATGAGCTACATCTTCAGGAGATAAAAACGGAAGAGTGTTACACATGTAGCCTCATGGGAGGATCATTATCCATAGAGAAAAGAGCACCATTCAGTCATATTCATTCAGAGAGACTGCTCGATGCCAGTCTGTGTCAATAGATGTCATCTGCTGTTTGTGGTAGGCATGAAAAATAATACACCGGGAAAGCGATAATGAATTTAATAGCAGTGCTGTCTTTTTCTGTTGTGAATCATCAGACATGAAGCAAAACCAGAACACAGTGTCACTGTTCACAGAAGAACTCAGGAGACATCAGTCTCTCGGGAGACGTTTCAAATGTTGTGACACTTTGATTTTGTTTTTGTTATTCTCAGTGCTGCGACGCACCCAGAGGACACCAACAGAAGTGTGGTCCTTACAATTACACATGCACTGTTCATTCAAAAGTCTGGAATGACTCAACGCTTAGTCCATAGTGGCTGCACTACACACGCCGTAAACCTCATAGAGGTCCAGCACAGCTCTGAACAACCATCCAACATGCACTAGGATATTTGTGAATCTGAAAACCTGTCTAATTTCCCAAAAGGCTGGTGGAAAGAGTGACACATTACTCATGTAGCAGCTCTACAACCGGCACCTCCACAAGCAGAGCCTCAGACACTCACTACTGTAGCTCACTACATGGACCCAAATATATATATATATATATATATATATCGCTGATATTACATTACATTTGGGTATATAGCATAATTTGAACTTCCCAAGAATTCCCCAAGAAGTGGGGGATCAGGGTGGGATGATGAGTCTGTTTCCCACAAACCTGTGGGCTTTAATATATACAAGAAAATTAAAATGGAATAACACGGAATAGAAAAATGTCTGTTTGTGATTCAGCACCAATATAGTGTCATTTAACTTCATTTACCCTAACCCTAACATTTAACATTTAACAATACTTTATGGCAGTAAATGTTTTAATAACAACCACCCCGTTCAACCCTAACACCCCTGAGCTTAACCCAACCCTAACACTATGGGATGGGATTAGAGGTAGTACTAAGCTAAACACTGACTATGTAAAAACAGCAATACACAAAGAAGAGATCGAACTACACCTTGTAAAACTATACAATTATACTATAAAAAAACTATAACTTTGGTATCACTTTGGTGAACACCCACATCAAAATACATCTGAATAGTATATAGAATATAAATAATAAAAATAAAGTAATCCTGGAGCTGTGGTTCTGTTTTAAATGGAGCTGTGGTTCTGTTTTAAATGGAGCTGTGGTTCTGTTGTAAATGGAGCTGTGGTTCTGTTCTAAATGGAGCTGTGGTTCTGTTGTAAATGGAGCTGTGGTTCTGTTTTAAATGGAGCTGTGGTTCTGTTGTAAATGGAGCTGTGGTTCTGTTCTAAATGGAGCTGTGGTTCTATTCTAAATGGAGTTGTGGTTCTGTTGTAAATGGAGCTGTGGTTCTGTTCTAAATGGAGCTGTGGTTCTGTTGTAAATGGAGCTGTGGTTCTGTTGTAAATGGAGCTGTGGGTTTATTGTAAATGGAGCTGTGGTTCTGTTGTAAATGGAGCTGTGGTTCTGTTGTAAATGGAGCTGTGGTTCTATTCTAAATGGAGCTGTAGGTTTATTGTAAATGGAGCTGTGGTTCTATTCTAAATGGAGCTGTGGTTCTGTTGTAAATGGAGCTGTGGTTCTGTTCTAAATGGAGCTGTGGTTCTATTGTAAATGGAGCTGTGGTTCTGTTGTAAATGGAGCTGTAGGTTTATTGTAAATGGAGCTGTGGTTCTATTCTAAATGGAGCTGTGGTTCTGTTGTAAATGGAGCTGTGGTTCTGTTCTAAATGGAGCTGTGGTTCTATTCTAAATGGAGCTGTGGTTCTGTTGTAAATGGAGCTGTGGTTCTGTTCTAAATGGAGCTGTGGTTCTATTCTAAATGGAGCTGTGGTTCTGTTGTAAATGGAGCTGTGGTTCTGTTGTAAATGGAGCTGTAGGTTTATTGTAAATGGAGCTGTGGTTCTATTCTAAATGGAGCTGTGGTTCTGTTGTAAATGGAGCTGTGGTTCTGTTGTAAATGGAGCTGTGGTTCTATTCTAAATGGAGCTGTAGTTCTATTGTAAATGGAGCTGTGGTTCTGTTGTAAATGGAGCTGTGGTTCTGTTGTAAATGGAACTGTGGTTCTGTTGTAAATGGAGCTGTGGTTCTGTTGTAAATGGAGCTGTGGTTCTGTTGTAAATGGAGCTGTGGGTTTATTGTAAATGGAGCTGTGGTTCTGTTGTAAATGGAGCTGTGGTTCTGTTGTAAATGGAGCTGTGGTTCTATTGTAAATGGAGCTGTGGTTCTATTCTAAATGGAGCTGTGGTTCTATTCTAAATGGAGCTGTGGTTCTGTTGTAAATGGAGCTGTGGTTCTGTTCTAAATGGAGCTGTGGTTCTATTGTAAATGGAGCTGTGGTTCTATTCTAAATGGAGCTGTATGTTTATTGTAAATGGAGCTGTGGTTCTATTCTAAATGGAGCTGTGGTTCTGTTCTAAATGGAGCTGTGGTTCTATTCTAAATGGAGCTGTGGTTCTGTTGTAAATGGAGCTGTGGTTCTGTTCTAAATGGAGCTGTGGTTCTGTTGTAAATGGAGCTGTGGTTCTGTTCTAAATGGAGCTGTAGGTTTATTGTAAATGGAGCTGTGGTTCTATTCTAAATGGAGCTGTAGTTCTATTGTAAATGGAGCTGTGGTTCTGTTGTAAATGGAGCTGTGGTTCTATTGTAAATGGAGCTGTGGTTCTGTTGTAAATGGAGCTGTGGTTCTGTTGTAAATGGAGCTGTGGGTTTATTGTAAATGGAGCTGTGGTTCTGTTGTAAATGGAGCTGTGGTTCTGTTGTAAATGGAGCTGTGGTTCTATTGTAAATGGAGCTGTGGTTCTATTGTAAATGGAGCTGTGGTTCTGTTGTAAATGGAGCTGTGGTTCTATTGTAAATGGAGCTGTGGTTCTATTGTAAATGGAGCTGTGGTTCTGTTGTAAATGGAGCTGTGGTTCTGTTGTAAATGGAGCTGTGGTTCTGTTGTAAATGGAGCTGTGGTTCTATTGTAAATGGAGCTGTGGTTCTATTGTAAATGGAGCTGTGGTTCTGTTGTAAATGGAGCTGTGGTTCTATTGTAAATGGAGCTGTGGTTCTATTGTAAATGGAGCTGTGGTTCTGTTGTAAATGGAGCTGTGGTTCTATTGTAAATGGAGCTGTGGTTCTATTGTAAATGGAGCTGTGGTTCTGTTGTAAATGGAGCTGTGGTTCTGTTGTAAATGGAGCTGTGGTTCTGTTGTAAATGGAGCTGTGGTTCTGTTGTAAATGGAGGGAGTGCTCCATTCAGCCCTTCCAGTATCTTTGAGTGTTTTTGTGATGGCTGAAACTAGTGGATGAGTGGTCACTCCGGCACTGCCCCGTACTCCCATCAGCTTTGTGTAACGGGCTTCCTCCCGGAAGAGAGGCACATGAGTGACAGCGGCGGCCCAGGCACACTCTGGGGTTTTGAACAGGCGCAGAGCTTTAATGGCTGTGTGAAATGGCAGTCTGGTGGAGATGTGGCTGTCGGAAGGATGTGTTTTCCAAAAACACAGAGCCATTTTCCATGGCAGTTTAGAGACGTGGCAGGGTTTTCCTTCTCTTGTACGCGTTCCCTGACAGCTCTCTTACTTTCCATAAGCTACTGGAGTTAGTGATTAGAATTAGCACCGCTCTAAATGCTACTTCTGTGCTGAAAGAAATAAAGAACGCCCCAACACGAAATCGGGAAACGTAGCCAGACCCTCGGCAGGGCATCCTGGTGGGTAGCAGCTTCTTGTCGTATTACACCGTGTGTTAATTTGACATAGGCTAGCAGTAACTGAGCGTTAATGAGTGGTATGTGCATGTTTCTCTCAGCCCATAAAGACTGTATAGTGCCCAAAATTTTAACTTCCCATGTGGCTCTCCAAGACGTCAGGAATCAGGGTGGGATGATGAGTCTGTTTTCCCACAAACATGTGAGCTTTAATATATCATCGCAGTCCAATGAAAACCATGCATCTCCATTTTTGTTGATTTTTACTTTGATGCATGTTTTGAACATAGCAGCAGCTGTTAACACTGGAGAAATTCTATGAATATGGACCAACAAAAATAACCCAAAATTGCTTGGAAATGATGTCTGGTTCCATTGACTTACATTACAGTCTGATAAGGTTTTTGGCCTCTCCTGTAAAGCTGCCATTTTGGAGATACTTGTTTTTTATTGGACAGCAATGATATTAACGATAACGATATGGTTGGTGTAGCTCAGCTGGTAACACCACTACCCTACCCAGGGTTCCAGCTCTACACGTGGGAGACTGGGGTTCGAATCCTGGTCTGGGTGACTATGCTGTGCTACACCAATAAGAGTCCTTAGGCAGGACTCCGAACACCACACCGGCCTACCTGTAATTGTAAGTTGCTTTGAATAAGAGTGTCAGGTTAATGATGAACAAAAACATTTAGATTGAATTACTAATCTTTGTACTCTCATGCTGTTTTTTCTTTTTCTACCTCTTTCTGTCTCTGGCGGTGTCTGAAATGGCGTGCTGTGTTCTGCATGCTGCACTTGTACATACGAGGGGTGTCATGATTTTCATGATATGCATGTTAAAATCCATTTGGTTTGGGATCGCGCTGTCCATTCAGCACCCTTACATGACTTACAACACTTCAGTTTCCCTTTCAGGTTCAATAGCAATGAGCCAACACTGGTTGAGTGAATGGTGACAGTGTGCCAACTTGAGTACTGGTGTGCATGAGTACTGGTTCTAATGCCTCAGCTAGAACAACTCACCCAAATATCTTAGTTACCAGAATAAGGAGAAGATTCGAGCTGCCACTGAGTGTCGATTCTAAATAGATCAAGCATATGACCAGGTTCACAGGAATGTCTGTATCTTCCCATCATGTTCAGAAATTAGATGAAATTAATTTGATTAAAATGAGTTGAGTAATAAGGAAGTTATGGCCAATTTAATTAAGAACTCCAGCATATTTCAATACACCGCATTTGTTTACAAGAGAATCTTGACCATTTCAACACGGCAGATATGACATACTGCCTCAGATAAATCAGGAAATATAGCCAGAGCATCAGAGCTTTAAGACCCTTTGCATCCACTGTAGAAATTGATCATGATGTTTTTCTTTTCTGTTTGTGCCCCACACAATGAAATTAAAAATCCACCCATGTTTACCATAGATGCTTGCTTTCAGAAGGGAGGGAGCCACATCACGAAGTCTCCTCTCAGGCATTTCAGTCAGAAGGCAAGAGGCACGATTTATATGAAGGCATTAATGTAATTCTTATAAAATAATAAATGTAAGTCTTTCCTTTTCTAACTGCGTCATATTCATTATTATAACAAATGCACATTGCATCATTAAATCTGCGTCCTGTTGAGCCTAGTATACACGGTGGACTTCCTTTATTTCCATCATGTACTGTGTGCCACACTACAGACATCACTCTTCCAACAACAGAGCCCGGGTCAACAAGTCTGATCCCGAGACCTGCCTTATTTTCTTAGTCCTCCAATCCCTGCTTAGCAACCGTTGCTAGCTGCTTTTTCACACCGCATTACCGGATGTAGCGTATCAGGAAGATAACTCCAGCTGCATACTAAAATATTTGGCCACTGTAGTGTCATATGCAGATACTGTATCTCTGGCATACTGGAGAAGTTCATGGTCACATACTACATGGTATATACTAGATTTTGGCCCAATCAGAATCTGAGCAGTTTAATATACAGCAGGCTATTGCAGACAAAGCCCAGTCGACGGTTTTAATGCTAGTTTTAACAAGAACTCGACGACTTTGCTTTGCCATTCCCCCTCTGGGAATCCTTGCCGCCAATTTAAGCAATAGTCTATTACTTTCTCTGCTAAAGTGCGTTTGGTGGGCCTTCTAAGGTGTGAGGGCATCAGAAGGAGAACATGCCCAGATAACACTGACACGCTTCCATTTTTAAAATATTGGCAGTCAAAGCTGTTTATAAGCCACGCTCGTAAATAACTTTACACTAAGTACCCTACTACGGACCTGGATGTAGAGCCGAGACAGCCCCAGCTCCAGCAAAAGTAAGTTTTATCTCTTTATTAATGAATATTCAGTCGGTTTATTGGCCGGGTTCTTGTGTTTGTATGTCTCTACGTCCAGGTCCACGCAGCCCGCTCTCTAATGAGTCCGTCCACTTTCAGTGTCCCTCGGAAACACTTCCGTTGTGTTTTGGAAGCTGTATGTGTTTTCAGTGTTTGCTGTGCGTTTGAGACTTTGCAGTGCGTTGGGTTAATGGTCTCATTTCGATGCTTGTGTTTTCAGATCTTGCAGCGCGTTTGGCTAATGTTGTGCAAGTCGTGTCATTTCGATGCTCGTGTTTTGAGACTTTGCAGCGCGTTTTTATCTTGCAGTGCGTTGGGCTTTCTCGGCCACCGTACCCTACGCTATAGTTCTACACCAGTCTAAAGAAAGACAAAACAATTAATAATAAACAGCATATAAATTCTGTTTCTTAAAGAATCAATTTACACTGCAAAATCTGCATGCCGATTAGCTCACTGAGTGTCACCAGCCAACTGTGTTTGAATCATCCGCCCTGCACGGGCCGCTCCTTTCCTTCTGCTGCAAGGGGGCACTAGTGTAACTACTGCCAGTTGTTTGGCGAGTCAAAGTGAGCAAGGGCATGTTAGAGAAAGGATAGAAATGGGTCGCAGGTCTCGCCACTGAATAGTTGCACCTGGCCTTAATCAGTCTGAAGCATGCCGCTGGGTTATGCTACATTGTGTTTTCTGAGCTGATGACCATTTCCTTTTCTCGAAGGGACTTATCCATCAACTGCATACCCCTTAATGATGCCCGACTATCCCGACTAAGATTAGATCCCCATCTGTTTATGTTTTATATGTCTGACCTTTTTAATAACATTCCATTTCTTTTCTGAAGGACAGAAACCCAGAACAAAATGGAACCACGACTTTGTATGCCCTAAATTCTGTACACCAAGTGCATTCCTTAAGAGAAACATTTTGAAAATGTTTTATAGATCCTGTATGCTACACAATGCGCATAATATTCATCTCAAGTATATTATTGTGTGCATGTGGCAAGACTGTGAACGTAGGCTGAGTACAAGTCGGGTTTTTGTGTATTCGAGTTAGACAGGGCAGGAAATCTTTTATTGTTGCTGTTTCAAATATTCAAATAGGTAAACTTCCATTACCTACAACCAGCGGAGTAACATATCACCCTTAGGCCCATACGCGGGGATTCAGGCCTCGAGGCATGTCCGGCACGGCCTGACATAACAGTCCAACATCCTCACAAAGCCGAGGTCTATATAAAACACTCGTTCATCAAAAGAACAGCTGCCCTCGGAAGAAAGCGTTGATTTGCAGGTGTGTCGGGAAGGAAGATAAAGGTGACCAGGAACGATAAATGATGATACGTTTAGACTGATATGGAATATATTTATTGGGCTACACATACAGAA
This sequence comes from Prochilodus magdalenae, assembly GCA_024036415.1. Lineage (NCBI taxonomy): Eukaryota > Metazoa > Chordata > Actinopteri > Characiformes > Prochilodontidae > Prochilodus > Prochilodus magdalenae. Next base: position 33,079 of record JAMWET010007210.1, on the reverse strand, counting down.
GTAGTGCCTCTCATTATGGTGTTGGGCCACCATGTTTACTAGGACTAAGACTAGATTTGGATAAAAAAAAAAAATGTATACTGAAGCTGTGATTGAAGAGTAGAACTACGCCTTTAATTCTGGGGCTTTAACAGAAGTATTGCTTTAACCGTATAGGAATGACACAAACCAGCGTACCACCCATTGTAAAGACATGTTGTTTTTTTTTTTTTTTTATGAAAATCCTTTGCAGTGCACGTTTGCTTTAAGTCTGGAACACATGTCCATCACCACAGTGCAGGGCTTCCTTGTCTGAGATGCTTTGTGAGTCATGCCTGCAGCCACCAGCATCTGCTTTTTGTTTATGGGTCTCCTCTGCCTTCAGTTTTGTCTGTGAAAGTGAAAAGCACATTCCATTTATTTGCCCTGAGAACGTTTTAGGTCAGGACCCATCTGTACGGTGAGCTCATCCTATCAGTTTCTCAGCATTTGACTGAATCTGAGCTCCGTAAATTTATCCCGCTACTTGTATCAGCAAATATCAGTCCCCGAGTTCCACCGGCAGCCATGTCGTAACACCGCCTCCACCATGCTTGATGACAGGGGTACAGATGACATGGTATGCTCTGTATTCATGAAGGTGTCTCTGATAGCACACCTTGACCATGATACGTCAATCTCTTCTAGAATGTACTCGACTTGGCGAGAAGCTGTGAAGGGGATTTTCTTGGCTATTGAAAGAATTCTGTAATCATCCACTCCAGTTGTGTTCCGTGGTCCTCCAGGCGTTCAGGTGTTTGCTGAGCTTGCCAGTGCATTCCTTCTTTTCAAGCAGGTATCAGATTAATAATGTGAATTTGTTATATAGTTTAGTTTCTCTTTCTGCCTAATGATGCCCCCGCTTCACTCCCATCAGCATCTCTTTGCATCCATCAGCTCCCAAGAAATGCATACTCGACACCTGGAAACAACTCCAGACCTTTTATCAGTATTATGAGTGATGAAATAATAAAGGTCACGCCACACCCTGCCATAAAACTGCTTATCAGTCATCTGGTCAATTACGTTCGAGCAGGTGTAAATGAGGGACCTTGGGAAAATTAGCAGCCACTTCTAAACTCCCCCTGAACTAAACCTGAAGTCCATGCTGGTGCCTGACTCTAGGCTAATGATAGCAGAGGCAGTAAGCCCGGTGAGGAATGCCTCAGCCTTTTAAACCACATTTTATTTTTTTAGACCTCACTATATTTATTTATCCAAAAGGCAGACAGTAAACTCTCAGCCGCCTTTACGCACACCATCACAGCCCCAAACGAACAACGTTTATATGAAGCTACACCGTAAGTGTGCATCTATGATCCTTGTTGTATTATCACAGGACTCGTTTCTTGTAGGACATCTGACGGTACTGTCACCTTTACACCGCGCACTATAAAGCACCCTATTTTTTGTCTCAGCACTTGAAGTTATTATATTTCATAAGCCTTGACGCTTCTCTAGATGCTGTGTGGCGTACTGCATGCAGCCCGTTTGTTTGGTTCAGGGAAGGCAGTCCTGAATAGCTGCTCGTGGGTTTTTATTTGCATCATGTCGTTTTCCTGGTGGCAGTCTTAGATTCCTGGGCCGATTGATCTTGGCTTTAAAACGGTTTATAATTCTTCATCAGACTCTAAATAGTTCTGACCAGCCTTTTGATTTATTTAAATCCGTTTGCCTCTAATTTACAGAGCCGAATTACAGACCCTTTGACAGTGTTTCTATTTTTTTTGCTTCCCCATGTTTTAGTATTTTGTAAAGTCAGTGCAAACACACAAGCCCTCTTTAAGATCGGAGGAACACACCATAGTTAGGCACATGCATTTGCCACAGCGGTAGCACTTTACTTTACAGAGCGGTATTAAGTAGGTAATGATATGGTGATTATTCGGTAACAAACTGTGTTTAATCATTAATTAGATGCCAAAAATAATAGTAACAAGTTGTACTTACCGAGAATGACCTGCTTATTATATATTTCTTTATGTATAATAAGTCAGCAGTTGTCATGGTAACAAGGCTGTAATGTAATCGAATAGATTTACCTCGTCTATTCCTGGGTCTATAGGTGGGCCTACAGGTGAAGCCCATGACCATGTTGGACTGATGTTATGACCTGATGGTGAAGTGAGTTTAGTTTCACGGTAATCACTGCCTGTAACTCACACTGTGTCTGACCATCCAAATACATAACAGGGAAGAAATAAAACAGAAACGGGAATTAATATTTTACAGCCCTGATACCAGCATATTACAGCAGAACTACAACTTTATGTATTATATACATATACTTAATTATTATTCACTCTTAATGTTCATTAAGAACTATAAAATAAGTGGGTCACGTTAGATAAATAAAACTAGTTACTGTTTATAATAATTTTATTACTAAACACTGATACAATGACTATCTTTTCATTTATTATTGAGTAGAAGATGTGCATATAATATTTAGGAAAGTACATATTACACACTACTGCCTTATTACCACTACAATTACTCACTTATTAAATAAAGAAATATAAAATAAGCAGGTCATTTTTAGGGAAGCACCACTTGTTACCATTATTTTACCATTTCATAATGGACTATAATTTCTGATTTATTATTTAGTAACAACTACGAAACTGGCATTTAATTAATGATTGAATACAGTTTATTACCATATAATTACCATATCATTACCTACTTATTAACTACCTGCAAACAAGGCACATATTCTAAACATTCAGGGGACGAGTCTTAACATTCAAAGTGAACTGGGAACCTGAGACTCAAACCCTGAACACCACACTGCAGGGCTACTAAACTGACTTGCTGGACTGGAGGTGTGTAAAATATCAGGGCAGTGATGTCCTGTAAACTGCACAAGATTTATAGATATGACTACACAATGGTCACAGCGAAGGAGTTATTCTGAAAGGGACGAGAGTGAGGAGAGAGATGTGTCCTCCACCTAACTGCATAAGAGCCTCGGCTATATGACAATCTAATACAGTCTATCAGGGCTGGTAACCAACTGAATTCAGTAATGTACCCACAAGGGGGTTAGAGGCAGGAGTCGGCCTTCACAGGTGAGTCACAAAAACTATGGATTAGCTTAGACTGGTTTGTTTTTTTGCTGTGATGAAAAAGAAATTTTACGTAAACACTAAAATAATAATTAATAAAAATTTTCTAGTAATAAATACGTAGAACTGCACCATGTGACTAGATTTAATATTCAAGTATCTTTTCTAAAAGTTAATGAAAAGGCGTTAAATAATAAATAATTTAAAATATATATAGTTTATGGCAGAAGAAAATTTAAATAACAAAATCAGGACTGAAATTCATGTAGGGCTGTAGGCTCACACTTTAGATTAAATTGCTGGCGTTAATAGGCTAAAATGGGGAAGATGGAAGAATATATTTCAAAGCATGTTTCATTAGTTAAAATTGGTAAATTGTTAGGTGTTCATGACAGGTGAGTAACAGAGGCTGGCTGCCTCAGATGAGGCAGCTAAGCAGTACGCTGGTGAGAATGTATATTTATTTGAACTCATATCTAACACATGGTCTTTCCTCCTCTGTAGATGATGTGCCAACACAGAAGTCAATTCCATTGCCCAAATGTTGCTCCTTGATCAAACCGTACCGGTGGTTCTCGTAAAACTCTCTAGAAACAGCATTAGACAAATAGCAGGCGTGAGACACTTCCGGCCCAGACCAAATCTGTGACAGCTACTTACTGCAGACTGTTTCCATGCCTAGGAAGCATTGGATAATCCGAACCTCCCAAAGAGTTGGGAGTTTAGTCACTCTGTATCTTTTTCATTTGTTTCGGCTGACTTTAAACTGCACCGTAATAAAATTATACCCTTATTATCGTCACGGTAAACACATCAGGAAAAACGACAACCGAACAGAACAGAAGACCTCAAACACACAGCACAGAGAGACATTACAAGGGACTCTTATTTTGACATTTTCGAGTGCGTCAAAATAAGAGTCCCTGACCGACTAAGAACACAGTGCCTGATTACACTCTACCAAACTTATTAACAATATTATTTTAAAATGACCTGCCACCATATTTATAACTAAACAATAATGTATTGCTTCTCATATCATCACTATGACAACCGACAGCTTTACAGAACATTGCATCCTATATAAACATCTTGCTGCCCTAGCTTGTTTATAGGTCCAAAATTTTGCATGGTGGACTTTAATATCTGTAATATGTGCTTCAGTATATTGAAGTGATTCTTAGTGCTGTCTTGCTGCAGTGCAGTTCAGTACATTTGGTACTAATTAAGTACTAATAAAACTTTCAGTACATTAATCACGAGTGCACAGACGTAAACTAAGAACACTTAAATTAGGTGCACTTAGGTGTAGTTTTCCTCCCGGGCAGCCTTGGGAAAAAAAGGGGTGGCGATTGGCCATTATGCACTGATAAGAAGCTGAGGTGATTCACACCTGAGCATCAGCTCCACCGTGGATCTCCTGCCCTGATTCTGCTGTTCATCTCCCGACATGACCACAACCTCTACAGTGTCCAGCTTCTGGCTCTGATCATGAACTCTGTCTATGGGTCGGCTCCGTTACTCGGTCTTGGACTAATCAGACTGGATCTAGTAGGTGTTCTAAGCTCCTCCTCCTGTTAGTTCTGTCTTTCCCTTCATCCAGGTTCGACCAGAGGGGCTCCGTCCTGGTTCCTCTCGAGGTTTCTTCCTCACTTAAGGGAGTTCCACACCCTCCCATGCCACGAACCCGCCACCCCCCCCCAAACCCGCCCCACGTCTACGTCTGTACATTAACTACATGTTTATCTTTTTATAACGAACTGATTTTCTGTGAAGCTGCTTTGAGACAATGTTGGTTGTAAAAAAGCGCTATACAAATACATATTGATTGATTGGTTGATTGATTGATTGATTCATGGGTCCCCCAAAGCTAGCGCCTACCATGCGTCCCCTGGCCCCATCCCAGTGCCTACAACAACAGCTAAATAATTCAGCATCTTAAACTGGAAACTCGTTCAATGCTATGTAGCGGTTCTAAGGAAATACTGTAGAGGTTGAATGCTTATAGGTCATTTAAATATCGTCACAGTCCAAAAAACATGTATCTCCGTTTTTGTTGATTTTCACTTTTATGCCTCATTTGATCATATGAGCTGCTGTTTACACTGTGCAGAAATTTCCTGAAGAATGGACAAACAGAAATGGCCCCAAACTGCTTGGAAAGACATCTGATTCCATTGACTTCCATTCAAATTTAATGAGGTTTTTGGTCTTTCCTGTAAAGTTGGCATTTTGGAGATACCTGGTTTTATTTGGACAGCGACGATATTTTAATAATTTGCATCTTTTGACAAAAAGTAATTGTGTGCTACAGTTTCTCATTGTGTTCAATTGGATTTCTGCCAGTGTGCCCTAAAGTTCGTTCCATCTTGCTTCCTAAGGACTAATGCATTTGTAATTGATGGCTGGATAGGTCGACTGAGAAGCTTCCCGGATCTTCTTCCACTCAGTGTTGCGCTAATGCTTTACCACATGCCAGTGCACAGTGGGCAT
>JAMWET010007210.1:7500-17500 GCA_024036415.1 Prochilodus magdalenae | reverse complement strand
GGGCTCTTACCTGATTCAGGACCACCTATAAAAAGAGAAGAAGAAAAAAAAAATCACAAAATCAGGACATACGGTAAATACTTTCTTTGCCCAAAGTCAAAACAACAGACAGGAATAACATGGCACACTGTGACTGAGCTGCCGCCTAGATCCAGTAGCATCACCCTGTTTCACAACGATCAGTAGGATACGGTGCTCACCATCTCGATGTCTTTAGCCCTTTGAACACGGCAGGCCGCTTTAGCATATATACCCGAAAGGCCGCTATAGCTGCCCACCTATCTACCGTCAATACCCGACGGGCCGCGATATCCGGCCATTGCAATAATATTGGTCACGCTGCGAATGGCACTCATGACGCTGGAGTTTGCTGGTCTATAAATAGCACTGTGTGGGTATGGTGTGTGTGGTGTGCGTATAATGCTTACATCATACAGAACTGTTACAAACCACACACCGAACCTGGCAAGCGGGTTCATACTTTCCGGATGTTTTTTGACGAGCTGTGTCATGACTGGATTGGGACACACCGCCGAGCACTGGTGCCCATGTCACATCGCAAAACAGGAAGAGATGAAGCCCGGCTGCAGAATGAACCCGCTGCACTTGCCTGAGTGACCGGAAGGTGCATCTCGGAACAACAGATGCAAGCAAGCCAAGAGTGCCAATCAAGATGCCAGGACAAGAACCTGCCAAAGCACGCTGAAACGGTGCACTGGTGTACATCGTGCGAAGGGTTTCTGTGCATTGCCTCTGGTAATGACACCTGTTCTGAGAGTATCATTCAAAGGTTCAGTTCTGGCATTAGGTCAATAGTCCTAAAATGAAACTGCGGCGCTGAATACAATTTTGAATGCATTCTGAATACAAACTATTGCATTTTGATAATTGTCGAAAATTGCTGGGGAGGCCAGGGTTATAGTGCCGAAACGCTGGGAAGGTCAGTGTTCGAAGGGTTAAAGAATTTGTGGGGTCAAATTAAGCACACAGTGTGTTTAATATTCATTGCATTCTTCCTATAAGTGAAAGCAGCCATTATTTTAAATATATTTGTGCAAAAAAAAGTGCCCATCAAACCGAATAGCTGTATTACTCCGCACCGCCGTGCGACTCATTACAATACCACTTTCCTCACGAGAATAAGAAAGACTCATTTTCCTCTGTTTGCAGACTCTGAATATGCAGGTGTCATTGTGACCCAGCAGGCACAACAGCCAGGAAATGAGAGGAATTGGGTCTGCAAGCCCCCAGGAAACATCACCAGGAGCTGATTGGACATGTTTTATGTCTTAATCAAAAGCTTAAAAGGTATACCCAACATTCATACTGCACGGAAGGAGAAAATTGCCTCGTCTAAAATCACAGTGCTCCGATGCCTTAGGATTCTAGGAGCCCGTGTGAACAGCTTTAGTCAAGGGGAAAGAAAAGAGCTCTTTACTCCAGAAGTTAGTGAATGAAAAGCACAGAATATTGATCTGCTATAACTTTTAATGGGCTTAATATATAATCAATTTTGAGCCATTACCCTAAATTAGGCCCTGAGCTTTACTGTAGACCTGTAATATAGCTGAATTCTTCCTGGGCGAATAATGGCAGGGATGTGGAAAGCTCATCTGGCGGACGTTTCAGCACATTAGGCCCTTCAAAGATGCGCAGGAGCTCCAAGTGCGTGGGGACAATTAAGGGAAACCTCATCATGTGATGCGGCTTTGATCATACATCTCAGCATGACTGCAACAGACCCTCCGAGTTGTAGAGCTCTATCTATAGTGCTGCTCGGAAATAACTATACCCAGGAGCTGAGCTTCGTAGGGTTGCTAAGAGAAACACGTTTTCACTGTGTGTCCCTTTTTGCGTCTGGTCAGTTTATGTGTCTTATATCTGAAATGCATTCTGAGATGACTTTATACACATGGTAGCCAAATACGTTAAATGTGTAGACGGACTGAAATCTGATTGTATACGGCACACAATTTGAAATCATAATACAACAAACAACTTCTCGTGTTCCTCATTTCCGGCTTCCAGCATTTGTGGTTAGTACCTCGAAAGTCTCGCTGCAGTGTCAATTGTAGCCCACAGATGTTTTAGTGACTGTGATTATAGACAACATACTTTATGATGTAATGTATTTGGAGTGCTGTAGTTTAAAGAGGCAAATGCATTTTTATATTTTCACATTTATCTTCCCTTTTGATGGGCAGGACCCACTAGCAGTTTCAAACATGTGCTATAAATAATAATAATAATGTTTTTATGTTTATATGTTGGTTTTATGTACATTAAATACATTTTAAGTATTTTAAAAATATTTCTAATGGTGTTTTTTGTTGTTTGTTTGGTTTGGTCGTTGTGTTGCTGGGTGGCACCGAAGGTTGGGGGAAAAGGAACTCTGAACAGAACGATCAGGTTGACTGCAGTATGCTCCTGCTGCCACAGAATTTTCCATCACTGCTTTATCAAGGGTGATCCAGGGAATCCAGAGGTTCTGGGCCTGGCGTGTGTGGTCCACTGTGCGTGTGGAAGCTATCTGCTCCCTGTGTCACATGTTTAGTTGCATGACTGGTACATTTTGTAGCCTGACTGCCTGTATAACATCCCTTTTCCAGTTCTGTGTTCCAGGGTTTGATCGAATGTCCTGTGTGTGAATGCTAGCCAATGCTAATGAGCCCCTTTCCAGAACGATCTGCTCAGGACAGTAGGGTAAGTGTTAAAATGTCTCCAAAACATGTAACATCTGGTTTGCTGCCATATGTATCACAACATAAATTAAATTATGCTTATTGTGGATTTACAGAGATCTGTGCCCGATTTAATCATCACTTATTTAAATTTGCTAGCTAGGTTTGAACGCTAACACTCAGGGAAGCTAAAGGGAGGGTAAAATCCAGCATGTGCTTCCTATAAGTCATAGCTACACATCTTTTTGTCTCTTCATTACTGAACAGCTTGGCGTCCTCAGAGAAGAACGCTACCTGCACATTCTGGCACATTAGCCTCCCTCAGTGCTCCAATGATGGAGAGAGAAAGGGGGCCACTCAAAGAGAACCTGACCAATTACGTCCTACTGGCCACGAATGGCTAGGGCATCACTAAACATCAAGCTTGCGGTCTCCTGGCAATGTGAAAAATACTGCTCACTTAGCAGCCCAGCCTGAGTAATTCTTTAAGTTAGAAGTTATAGGAATGAAGAATGGAGGCCAGTTAAGGGGTTATGTGTTTTACATGGTCCTGTGTGCATCTAAACCCGTATTGTGGACGTATTTGTGGACGGTCCCTCATCCTGAGGTAATTATCATATTCAGAAGGCATGAAATGACTAGGTGCAAATAGGGCTTTCACTGGTAGAAATAAAGTACCATCCAAGATGTTACATACACGCTAAACAATCTTAGCATAGGCTTGTTAATTTAATTTATTTACCAAAAATTAGTGACATTCATCCACACATTTCCCATGTACTCAGTAACAGTAGATAAATGTGCACCTCTGAAAGAACCAACGGTCTCCCCTACAATATTCAGCCTCTCCCGGCCAATTCCTTCCCTCAAATTCTCAAACTAATAAGTGCATGGCTTCCTCCCAAGCAGAGGAGCCATGCTCCATATGCAGCCGAACGCGGGACACACTGTAGTTAGCCAGCTTCCCCTCAGTAGCCCTCCCTATCGGCTCCAGCAGCTGCTCCCTCAGCAGTGGACATACCCTACAGGTCACTCTCACACTAGGACTCAAGGGGCTTTACTGCTCCGCCAGGCCCTGCAGTAAACAAGCGCCTTTTTCAAGGAAAAGAAAAAAAACAACAACAACAACATTGGCTTTTCAGTTCTAATCCACCTGTTATGAGAAAGAAAGAGAGAGAGAGAGAGAATGAGACAGAGAGAGGGAATGGCAAAGACAGACCGAGAGAGAGATAGAGGTGCTATAGACGTGAGTCACGTTACACACACAGGTCAGTAATTACACCGACAGATGGAAAAATGCATTAATTGGACGTGTGTTCTGTAGCTGTCCATATAGAGACGGTAAACTATTACTCATCTGCATATAATTGCAGGTATCTTTCAGAAAGCTGCAGACTTTTCCGCGCTCGCTAATGGCGGACGTCTTCTGAAAGAATAAAGAGCGCTACCTTAGCTGGGGCCATTGAGGACGCTAACGGAGTCCTCTCTTTATGAAGCCCTAGTCGGCAGCGATAGGCTAAGTGCACTGTGCAATTGCGCAGCATTTCAGCACCGGCACTTCTGTAATTTCCTATCCGAGGCAGACATATCATTTAATGATTTGTTAGATGTCTGCTCTGCTGTAAACATGCGTGTCAGGGTTAGCAACTGAGAGCAGTGCAAAACAATGAGGATGACCCGGGTTCAGCGTTAGCCTGTCACGCTGTAATTACAATGTGATGTTACGCTAAGAGCAGAAGGCAGTCTGACGATGCTGAAGGATGCAGGACTTTGATATATATATAAAAAAGAGCTTTTTATGTAAAAAAGGAAACAGGCTCTTTGATACGAGCAAACTTTTGATATGAAGGAGTACCGTTACTCCCAATCTGAGTTTTTTTTTTTTTTAAGTGGAACCGTTTAAAAGCTTCTGCTAAATAAATACATGGCTGTAAATGTGAGGTAAAAAAACTCCACTGCTTGACATTAATACGATTACTATGAAGTAAACGGTCTTGGCACCCCTGCCTGCCACAGGCTTCGGAGAGATGAGAGGTTCTCCAAATTACTGACGTTTAGCTGTACAGACGGAGAAAGCGCTTCATGACGAAAGGGGTTAGCTTTACATTTCAATGTAGGGGAGGGGGAGCAAAATTCAACTAGTGCTCCATGGAATTATCCCAGAACACATGGGACCGCGTCCCTGAGCAGTACATGTCTTTCGCTAGACGTATTCAATTAACCGAAGAGCAAATTCCAACTAATATCATCTATGATAAATCGTTTGCTTACTGGTTATCATCCTTCTCTTCGTGCTTCAGCCGAGGACAAATCTAGGGCAGGGATGAATCAATTTGGACTAAACACGCACCGCTAACCACTTAGATTCCCAGACTCCCAAGTCTCCATCATGGGCTTTATTATTCTGTAGCTATGTGGAAAATGATGCACATGCAGTTATTCTTGTAGCTATGAAGTCAATAATGGACCAGCGGATCCCTCCCTATGGCGATGGTGAAGAGTTGAGCTGTACCCCGAGCCCCTCAAGCTTCAGGTAAAGCTCAACTTGACAGGCCATCCCTCAAGCGTCCAGACTCTTCTCTGTCCTGGCTCCCAGATGGTGGAATGAACTCCCATTGGCTATCCGAGTCTCTCATGGTCTCCATCTCTTCGTAACGTGAGTGAGCTCTAGTAGACGTGTAAGGTATATGTGTATGTACTTGTGTTGACCTTATAATGACCTTTTCTTCTCTATAGGTATGAGCGCTGGGCTGGGGTTGCCAGCTAGTGCACTTTTGCTCTATACATGTCTGTGTATTGATCTCTCTAGGTATCAGTGCTGGCCCCTGTTCGGGCAGTGTCTGAGCTCATGGTGAGTTCTAGGCTCTAACCTTCCTGTACTAGCTGGAATATTATCCAGTGGAACACTACGCACGGTTGTAAGTCACTCTGAATAAGAGCGTCTGCTAAATGCCTTAAATGTAAATGTATAACCTATAGCTACAAGGAATGGAAGCCTGGACCCTCCAAACGGTCTGGCTGTTTAAGGACATCATTCCTTAGGACACTAAAAAACAAGCGTGATTGATTTCCGCTTTCCACACACGTGACGTATTTATCTAGAACAGTCTGTTGCTGCTGGTTTGATTTGTGCGTACGTAAATGTGTCCTCTGAAAGGTCAGTAGTTTCCTATCACTCCCTTTCCTGATTTTTTTGAACAAGCTCCAAATCCTGGCACTGCAGCAATATATTGGAAAAACAGCACCTAAAAAAATCCTTCCATTCTTTTACCCAAAGAGAGAGCGCAGAACAGGTAAAAAAAAAAGAAAAAAGAAAGAAAAAAATAAGCCCGTGTTTCTCTCAGACTGATCAATCTAGCGGGGTTTGATCTGGCAGCACAGCCAGGGGCCAGGCTGAGAAAAATGAGCCGGTCCTTTCAGCGGCCTAAAGTGGCTAGAGCCTGCATTCGTTTCCCTTTCTCTTTGTCTTCTGCAATACCACAAGACAGACGCGCTGTTTTCTGTTCTGAAGCCTGGCAGCGCCGCCGCCGTGCTGGGAACTCGCTCCCGTACTCCCTTTTGATTGGATTTTGCAGATGTCGTTTAGAACGGCTCCTTCGCTCCTTTGTCTTTTCAAATGACACGATGTAGGTTCATTCAGCGTCCACCCATAGTGATTAACCAAACTGATCAACAGTTGGATCGAAGTCTTCTTCATTCCACAATAATTAACACCACCTCCCCTTTCTCAAGCATTGATGCCTTTATCTCCCTGGCCATCACCCACAGCGCCGTAGCCTCAGCTAAGTGCAGACCCCGGGACCTTGCCATTTACTTTTAAAAGACTGATCAATGACGAAAGAACAGACCGGCTTCAAGGTCAGCTTTCTTCTAGGCAGCTCCACTACATACCGTAGACTGCTGTAATGCTAATATTTCAGTATGTTATGTCAAATATGGATCGATCCTTTACTTATGTTTTTTATCCCAGGAAATGCTTAAAAGTTAATTGTAGAAACTGAAATTTCATCAGTCCTCCATCCTTAAGATTTGGATTAGATCCATATCATAATCATTATAGTAAATGGTAAATTGATCTCTCCACCAGAGTTGGCATAAAACTCATTCACGCTACTGAGAAACAGCAGCACGCGGTTCAGCCTGTATATAAATATATGTATTATTACTGTATTAAAAGAGTTTTTGGTATTTTGTGTAACTAAGATGAGTATTTAATGTTAGCAAGGCGCTAAACTAAACACTAAACATTATTTACAGGCTGCTTAATGTCAGTCAGCTACAACCACACACCTGAAAATGGTGGTTCTTCAATGGTTCATTATCAACAAAATGGTACTAGACACAATCATGCACACCCATGCACGATTAAAGGGTTCTATGCATCTTACACAATGGTGGAGAACATGCTGTAGATGGTTCTAAATTGGAACCTTTTTGGAAACACTGGTTCTGCTATAGTTACAGTATCAATCATGTAAATAGAAGAATCATTTTGGTGATTGGCTCTATATAACCATCTACAGCTCCTTCCCCATCAATCTGAAGAACACTTCCACAATGAAAAGAACCCTTTAATTGTGCAAAGTTCTTTAAGTGCTTTCATTTTCTTTGCTAAGGAACCCCTAAGGAGCCATCTTCGTGGGTAATAGCGGATGGAACGGCTAAAAATGTCTATTGTGGTTTAATTAATGAAAGAAATTCAGCTCTTGTTTAATGAACACCAGAAAAAGGGAAAACTCCAGCTGAAGTTCGTTTGTTCTGCTTAAATACATTTAGGGCATCTTATCCCTTCAACAAGGCGGAGGACCAATATTTATTACCTCCACCCAGAATTCTTCTGTGATATGAAGCTGAGCTGAGCTCTTTAATCTCCAGCTTCATGATCCAATTTCCCTGCTCCACCTTAAATGGTGCAGTAACCTCCGCTACCTGAATGTGTAGAATTCCTTAATTTCTTATTAAAATAATTATTTTTTAACCAAACCACACGTTTCATCTCTGGGTTTGATGAATTGTGCCCCTCCCTTTCTCAGTACCATACCACATACTCCTCTCCTCTAATATTTTTTAGGGTTGGAGAATACAGAGCTGGGAATTCGAGACCATTCCTCTTTACAGAGTGTCTCCAGGGCCGCTCAGGGCCCACTCTCCTCCTTAGCTTACCCCCGCAAGTGGGGCTCTAATCAGGGGAATGGAATGGCCATGGTTGACAGACTTTTTTTTTGGCATGGTTACCAAATAACCTTTTGGCATGAGACATAGGAGACTTAGGCCCAATCCCATTTCTTGTTTTTACCCCTCCTGCTTGTTTCCGACTGTAACCCTCTCCCTTGAGTTAGAGGGGCTTTTATGTAAACATATGAAAAACACAGACTTCAGTTTTACACATCAGTCAATCAAACGAGTTACCCAATAAACAAGAGCTCAAACAGAAACATGACATCATTAACAGGCTGCTAGCGGTGCTCTGTAGGCGACCCTGCCGGTCTGCAGTGCCAGCAGAGGAGGGTGGAGTTCAGCTCCTCACTGCTTAAACACATTTAGGGCATCATGTGACCTCAAAGAGGCGGAGGACCATTATTTACTATCTCCACCCAGAATTCTTCAGCGATGTGAAGCTGAGCTGAGCTCTTTAATCTCCAGCTTCATGATCCAGTCTCCCCGTTCCACCTTAAACAGTGCAGCAACCTCTGGTACCAGAACATAACTCCTGGACCATTTAAGGTGGAATGGGAGACTTGGCTAGGCCGCGCCGAGACATCAGCGTATAATTAGCGATTTTTACACGTGGTATAAAGAAAATGACCATAAAACACTTTTACAGTGGTGATCTTACAGTACAGCGGCTTTAACATAGACATACTCATTTATGGGTCTCTCTGGTCGCCTGAGCAGCCATCTTTTTGATGAGTCGCAGGGCATTCTGGGAATATTCTTCTAACACTACGTTTGGAGTGTGCCTCTATCTCTGTTTGAAGGACCAAGTAGCTCTAATACTTTACCCTACCCCTCCACCTCAACACCAGCCAGGACCACCAAAGTAGCCCTACCCCTAGACGTGAACGCCACGTGTTAGGAGCAAGGGGTGAAATGGGATTGGACCTATGTGACTCCAAGATGCTACTTGTCCTATATCTCTCCATCTGTGATCCGTAGGGATTATTTGTCTCTCCCAACACCCTCCCCACCAACGCATGTGCTTGTTCAGGCATGTGTATGATATTCTGGTTAATTGGAATTTATTGTTTATGCTATAACTATAAATACAGCTGTCTGTCATATTTCTAGACTCATGAAGGTCAGGAAACTTTCCCTTTATTTAAATTACGTTTTCTTTCCTTTGTTAAAGAATGTTTTAAAAAACTTTACATTACGTAACTAACATGAAGCACCGCATTAGTTAATGTAACGATTGTTTCACATTTAGTTATTTGTAGCTACATGTTTTTTTAACATTAGTTAAGCATTATAACCATTTATAACCACGGTTAATGTATTATTTTATATTAATTTATGTTTTTATTTATGTTAGTTAGTCAGTATTTATTGTAAAGTGTTACTGGACATTTAACCTTTAACCTCATATACTGTATGTACTCCAGTGAAACAGGAAGTTGGATATTAAAGCCCACAGGTTCCTAAAGACTAATCTTCAAAGAGTAAAGCATAAATGGAAAATTACTATATACAAAATAAATATAAAAATATACCCTAAGAGGGTAATAATATTATATGAACTTAATAATGTTTTCTTGATGTTTTCTTGATGTTTTCTATACTCCATGGAAAAGAGGATGAAGCTGAGTTTCGCTAGGTTCTTAATCAAATTTCTGTTCCACCTTAAATTGCACTGTTTGCCGGCGCACCACTAGGATTCTAGGATGCTAGTTTCACTCACATACCAGATTATACATCTCAGTTTGTTCCCCATTCATGTACACTAACACTACTGCCTCTACCTCAACACTACTGTCTCTTCCTCGAAACTACTGCCTCTACCTCAACACTACTGTCTCTTCCTCGAAACTACTGCCTCTACCTCAACACTACTATCTACTATCTAACTAACAGCTTCAGCTCTTCTGGAAAGGCTTTCCACAAGGTTAGGAATGTGGTTAGGGGAATTTCTGACCATTCTTCCAGAAGAACATTTGTGAGGTCAGACACTGATGTTGGACAAGAAGGCGCGGCTCTCAGTCTCTGCTCTAATTCATCCCAAAGGTGTTCTATCGGGTGGAGGTCAGGACTCTGTGCGGGCCAATTCAGTTCCTCCACACCAGACTCGCTCCTCCATGTCTTTATGGAGCTTGCTCTGTGCA
>JAMWET010007210.1:0-5000 GCA_024036415.1 Prochilodus magdalenae | reverse complement strand
AACTTGACGCTACTTTCGGTAGCATGGCACTTGTGCTGTGATAAGTCATTTTAATTTGTAGAGCTTCCAGAGCACCACACTGGCCTCTTCTGTCTAAAGCACTCCCACGCTGTAGATGATCGTGGGCGCGCTCCTTTTTCTGCAAGTTGTTCTCTGGAGGGAATCCATGCAGCGATGCGCCGTATGCAAATGACTGTATTTCCGTAATCTACGAAGCCTATTACACATCCGCCGTCCTGGTCGCCCCGACCCTAACGTCGCCTCCAAATGTTTTTAACTTCTCGAGTCTTTGTTTTTAATTTGGTTGTAGCTCCAGCCGTCAGACACCGCAGACAGTTTTACAGTCACTGTATATCTATGGTTACTCATGTTTCAGTACCAACTGGATCCCGGCTTGGGTCACACACAAAGCCCCACCGTGTGGTGGCCTGATTCAGTTGACCAAGTTAGACGGCATTATGGGTGATACAAGAGAAAACAGAAAAGCGCAATTTGCTCTAGTGTCCATGTTAGGCTAAAGCAAACCCCAAGAGACTGGCCACGCCTTTATGTTCACTTCCTCAAAAATCAAAGTGGACCGCTCCAGATGCTACGGATGCTACTTCAGCCTCTCAGCTGATTGGGATAGTCTTCATGTGGTCTGCAGTGTTTCTGTTGATGGAGGGAACCAACAAATGCGTGTGTGGAGGCACCGTGCTCAGCACCAAGATGAACAATATACTTTCAGGTGTCATACGCCCAGAAGGCCTGATTTCACTCCACCTCCACCCCTACCGCACCATCTGCAGGAACTGTGTGAGGATGTTCAAGCTGCATGGGATGGATTATCACAGGACACCATTAGGAACCTCTACAGCTCCATACCGAGACGTCTGGCGTGTTGGGTTAGCCAACACGGCGGCCCGACGCCATACTGAGAGACAGACTTCTGTATGTGTAGCTCAATAAATATTGATCATATCAGTCTAAACTTATCATCAGTTATTGATCCTGGTCACCTTTATCTTCCTTCCTAACACACCCGCACTCCCACACCTCCTTCTGGGGTTAACTCTTCTTTTAAAAGTGAGTATAATTTAACAACTCCAGACCTGTGATATCTAAACACATCATTTATCATCGTAACGAAGCCACACACCCTTGTATGGGTTTCATAAGCCAGTCATTACTAATTAAGCAATTATGAAACCCTGCTTATCTCACATAGTCCTGTAATCACTATCAGTAATGAAGATTGACAAGTCAGTTAGCGGCTCTTGAATCACGCTGCATTCAGTTATTGCTTTGGACAGGAAGCATGATCAATCTAAATTTGTTAAATAAATGTGGCATGCTCAAGTGTTCCAAAGCCTTTTCTTGCACTAACTCTTGGGGGTGTTTTTAGGCAGTGTTCCATCATCGATCGCGAAATCATGTGAGGTTGTAAAATGCACAAAGCGGACGGTCCCAGGATGCAGTTTTAGGGATGCTGTTTGTTGTTGATGATGCTTTTTTTGGCGTTTATTCCCATCTGTTTATTGCAAAGGAAAATCAAACAAGAATGACACTTCAAAAAAGTTAGGCAAAAGAACGAAAGAAAAAAAAAATAAAGAAGAAAAAAAACACAACTGAGCAATCACATCGTTAAACAGAGCCTGAACACCTTATTATCACGGCTAAACTTAATTAGATATCGGAAAGCCAAACAACTAGAATGACACAGAGACGTTGCTCTGGTCATTCTCTGGGCAGCGTGAGGCTGCCCCACAGCAGGACCAAACCAGCATGAGAGGGAGATCATAAGAGCGTTACCTGCAGCTGCTGTGGCCATCAGTGGAGCAGGTCCTGGGGCTGGGCCAGTGGACAGGACAGGGGTGGGACGCACATGAAGGACACACAAACAGCAGAGAATGAGAGGACACCGAACCAACAGGACAGGGAGGGAGGGGGAAATAGGAAAGACAAGGCGAAAAGCAAAACAGGTGACTTTTTTTTTTCTTCTTCAGGAAGGGAATGGGACGAGCGAAAAAAAAGGGGAAAGGAGTTGGAAAAGAAAAGGGAAGGGGGCAGGGGGGTGGGCCCATACCTTGGCTCTTTAACATCAGGTGCGCCAGACCTTGAGGAAAAGAACAGGAAAAAGGAAGAAAAAGGAAAAAAGAGGGTCATAAAAAAGGCACGGGAGTAAAAAACAAAAGGCATTGTCACAAGGTTTGACTGCAGTTTGTGACAGACATCCTGAGGCAAACATGGATGCCGAATCAAAAAAATAAAAAAAAATAAAAAAAGAACCGAGGAGGGAGGTAAAGAAAACAAACACACACTTCATCGGGGGTAGAGGAGTAAGAGAAGGCGTGAGGAGGGGGTGGGGGGAAAAGGAAAAAAAAGCATTTCAATCGGCGCAAGCACCCAAGGGCACTTGCACGCGCAAATGCTTTTTTTCCTAATGGAGCACATATTTAGTGTTTGGCAGACAGCATTCCTTCGTTCATATGTTTTATAAGCTATAGCAGTGGCAACCATAAATATTGCATTTGAAAGCCAAAGTCTCATAAAAGAAAGGAAAAAAAAGCAAAGAGAGATTAAACAGCGGTCGGGGGAATGTCTCATAAAAAGCCGAGATAAATCCCCCCGCCCCGGCCGGCGCGGTGCCTGGTGCAGGACACGCTGGGTAACCTGCCCAGACGAACTGGAGCTTCTCACCAACACACAGAAGCTTGGCAGTTGATTCAGTGCTGTAATAATGTCAGCTCCTTGGCAGCTACATAACCATCAATTACCCAGGAAAAAATAAATAAATAAAAAAGCGCAAGCCATTATCCAGCAGTTTGCATTCTGTAATCGTCGTGCAGTTGTTGTTGTTTCCTGGGAATAATGACATTGAGCAGGACAAAAGTACTCCATACAAAATGAACAACCAGAGGAACTGTAATACTAATCCATACATGCCTGAACAAATCTGAGGTCAATATTAAAAGAGGATCTGAATTCCCATGAGCAAACTAAGTGATCCCACCCACTGAGGACATGCTTCATAGTCCATAGCCATATTCCACCTTATTATTGTTAATAATGATAAACACAGTAGAGGATTACCAACACAGAGCGACAGGAAACACGGACTGGAAAGAACAGCGATGCTCAAACCAGCCTGGGATCAATGTTGACCTTTTTTCACCTTGTCAGGTGACATCACATCCATAACCTTCCACTGTAACAACTGTTCCCCAACTCCAAAACGTCTTTTAGACACGTCAGCATGCACCAGCAGGCAGGGAAATTACAGTAATCAATAATATCATGTTTAACCTTCCCTTCCTTCCACACCCACCTATCATCAAGCCAAAACACTCGTCTACAGCAGAGCGTTTCGGTCCTGTCGGAAAGTTAGAGGCCCTTTGCTGTATTTAATTTCCAGTCCAACCGGCCATCAAAAAAACAGAACACAGAATACATTTCATCCAAACATTTCAGCCCCTCCTTTTAACCCCTCCTTTTAACCCCTCCTTTTAACACCTCCAAAATTCAGTATTACAAGTTGGTTGCATGTTCTGCTTTTCACAATTCAAAAAATGTTATACCTATCAGTCCATAAAACCTTAGTCCACATCTCAGATCTGCAGGTTTCTTCTCTATGTGTGTGCAGATATCTAAAGAAGTATCTATCTATCTATCTATCTATCTATCTATCTATCTATCTATCTATCTATCTATCTATCTATCTGTCTTTAAATGTAGAGAAATGTACAGGGCAGTGTGGAGCGTCTGTGTATTTGCTTGTGACAGCGTTAGTGCCTGTTTAAAGGAGAACAGGACGCCACTGAGTGCTCTGTGAACAGCTGTTGTTGGGAGGACACCGCTGTAATGTGTTGGTTTCACGATTGGAGGAGTGGAGAGAGTTAAAGCCGCATTAGGTGTACAAAAGTACAGCGGACAAATTGAACACTGTGGCGTCCCCCCGCAAGCGGACAAAGCTGTGCTGCATGCAGCCCCCCCCTTTAGAAAAGACAAAAAGTGTTGCTACAGTGAGGAAAGTAAGTATTTGAAAACCCTGCGACTTTGCAAGTTCTCCCACATAGAAATCATGGAGGGGTCTGAAATTTTCATCGTAGGTGCATGTCCACTGTGAGAGACATAATCTAAAAAAAAAATCACAATGTATGATTTCTTAATAATTTATTTGTGTGTTACTGCTGCTAATAAGTATTTGAACACCTGCCAATCAGCAAAAATTCTGGCCCTCAAAGACTTGTTAGTCCGCCTCTAAAAACTCCACCTCCACTCCACTTATTATTCTAAATTAGAAGCACCTGTTGGAGGTCGTTAGCTGCATAAAGACACCTGTCCACCCCACACCATCAGTAAGACTCCAACTACTAACATGGCTAAGACCAAAGAGCTGTCCAAAGACACCAGATACAAAACTGTTGACCTCCACAAGGCTGGAAAGAGCTACGGGGCAATTGCCAAGCAGCTTGGTGAAAAAAGAAATGGGAGGAGCTAAACATGACTGTCCATCTTCCTCGGACTGGGGCTCCACGAAAGATCTCACCTGGTGGCGTATCAATGATCCTAAGAAAGGTGAGGAATCAGCCCAGAACTACACGGGAGGAGCTGGTCAATGACCTGAAGAGAGCTGGCACCACTGTTTCCAAGGTTACTGTGGGTAATACACTAAGACCTCATAGTTTAAAGTCCTGCATGGCCCGGAAGGGTCCCCTGCTTAAATCAGCACACGTCCAGGCCCGTCTGCGAGATTTTGGGGAACAACCTCCCTCTCTCAGTTAGAACATTGAAGATGGGTCGTGGCTGGGTCTTGACATGACAATGACCCAAAGCACACAGCCAGGATAACCAAGGA
This sequence comes from Prochilodus magdalenae, assembly GCA_024036415.1. Lineage (NCBI taxonomy): Eukaryota > Metazoa > Chordata > Actinopteri > Characiformes > Prochilodontidae > Prochilodus > Prochilodus magdalenae. The sequence goes on along the minus strand of JAMWET010007210.1, from coordinate 163 downwards.
GTGGCTCCGTAAGAAGTATATCAAGGTTCTGGAGTGGCCTAGCCAGTCTCCAGACCTAAACCCTATAGAAGATCTTTAGAGGGAGCTCAAACTCCGTGTTTCTCAGTGACAGCCCAGAAACCTGGCTGATCTGGAGGAGATCTGTGTGGAGGAATGGGCCTCC
>JAMWET010007209.1:592500-739655 GCA_024036415.1 Prochilodus magdalenae | reverse complement strand
TATCGTCTAGATTTACTCTGTAGAGTCTCTAGGTCATTGATTATTTTAAAAATGTTGCTCATTTGGGTCTCCATCTGTCAATCAACCAGTCATACAAGGCTGAAGAGGAAACTCCAAACAAAACTCAGTATACAACTTTGTTCAAGGTTTCTGATTATGAATCATAACAATTGGTGACCTTATGACAAATTCTGACTCACTTTTCACTCCTCTATGCCAATAAAACCCACTATGAGTCCATTAGGCCTAATTATAGCATGCATATCAAAGAGGTAAACTTTGAGAACCGAATAACTAAATCGTATATGTAACTTTACCTGCATGTGGGTAGGGATCCTAGCCAAAATAACAATGTTTGACCTGTCATGCACAGACAGCTTTTATTTGCCACTTTTCTTGTAATAGTGTCTTTCCCTTTTTGGACTTAGTGTAAAGGGCTAGGCCTATATCCACTAAGATGTAAAAAGTTATTTAGATTAAAAGTTGAGAGCAATCTTACATTTCAGTGCCATCCTCACAAACGTGAACCCAGTGTCTTATGCCTAAATGAAATCAATTCCTCACAGCAGTGTTTCAACAGCTAGTATAAAGCATGAAAATGAGTAGGACAGCAAAATAGTGCAGTTACTGCTGCGAATGGAAGGCAAATTTTTGATTTCAGAGGAAATGCTAGATAAGCAGATCTTTACAAGCATTTGTACCATAGTGTTTTGCCACATAATCTACTGTTATTAAAGTATACTTCTTAACTATATATCTCTTATAAACAGGTTACTTTCTTGTCCACTGGAACTCTTCTTGTGAATGATATTCAAACAAATCTTCCAGTTTTTACTGGTGAGTTTTCAAAAATAAATACCTTAATTTTACATTAGGGCAAAAAGAAAGACTGTTTTAAATGATCTTCTCTATTAATGCAATGCAGTAAGAAATGTAAAACCACAACTGTTTAGCATTTTTTACAATGGTAATATTTCATGGTTATTTCCATACTTTATTAAACATATTTAGGTGTTTGTTTTTAATTGTGATTATGAATGGAAATTATATTTAAACTGATAGCTGGGATGCTGTGACTGGACATCTTAAACCAAAACTCTGTAAGAAGCCAAGCAAGTTATTTACTTCATAAAAATAAAAGTCAAGCTTCTGGATGACCATTTAAGAAAAAAATATTATCCAGTATTGACCATTCACCTTCAAGCTCACTTAATAAGAACCCCTGTCAAGATGACTTGAGTGGCTTTTTAGTTTACCATTAAAAGTCTCTTATTTCTCAGTATGCTATTGGGATAATATTTCCATATATTTTGTTTCCTACCACATTTCATATCAAAATCATAATATTTTTTTTTATTTAGAGTTAGAGATGCATTCTGCTAGAGAATGTTTTTTTTTTCAACCAAGTAAGAGTACATGCCCTTTATTAGAATCTAATATCACAATGAATTTTTTGAATGTTGGCATCTAACAATAAAAAGACCTGCTAGCTGAGAATACAATACATTGATCAGACACACCTGAGATTGGAAACAACGTAAAGAAAAAGAACGTAAAGACGAACAGTACATTTTGTAGTTTTTGACCCCGCGTCTCTCACACGAACAGGTCAACAGTGACAACAGGAATCACACTGGCTAATGAGGCCAATGCATTGAGGAGCTCATGTTTAGAGTCATTAGCTGTAGATGAATGTACTTAAAGAAGCAAACACTGTGTTTTTTTCTCATTCTTTGAGAACTGACCCTGTGTTAAAGTGCTCATGGTCTTTTTACAGCTCTTTTTACAAATACAATTAAAATAATCTGTATAAATATTTAATTACCCGGTTGGGCAATACATTATGATTTGAGTACAAATCTGAGATGAGTCAATTCAAGCTACGGTCAACATTTGTGCAAGCAGAATGGGTATAACCTTATTATTTGATCCCTCTGTTGTAGGGTTGTGTATCAAGCACTGTGTGACGATTGATGGAATAGTGGATCTGTTGAGATTTATGGCTGTGAGTTTTAAAAGGATCTAAAATCACACAGTGTGTTCCTTGCAACAATATATCAAAGCAGATTTTTTTTAAAATTGCCTTTATGTCCGACTGCCACAGCCTGAGCAGCCGTCTGTGTGAGCACACCCTGCTTCACTGCCAGCTTAAGTTGCTTGTTCATTAGCACAGCAGTGTGTACACTTGTGTGTACATGGATTTTGGAATGCTGGTACTGGCCCAATACCTGATACCAGTATCTATATCAGTGCATCCTTAGGTAGAAACTAAACATAATTTTCTTAACATGACATCATTTTCTCATATTGCATTTTGAATTTTATGAAGCTGGTTTCAAATTAGAGTATGCCTCTCTAACAAAAAACGACATTACAAACATAGAAATCAACCACTTTAACAGTTAACTGAGCATATGACACATTAAATTATCCAGAATCAAGCGAAGGGTTCACACTTTACCTATTGCATCGCTTTACCAATATTCACCCTATTTCTAGATTATAATTGCTAATAGGTTATTATTGCTACTATAGGCTTATAGATGAATTGAGTATTGCGAAGTTTGTGGTGTTTATATAGTGAGTTGCTGCTCTTGGCTTTACATGATATAAATCAGATCAAGAATGAATAATCTTCAAACCTTCTTAATCATTCTACATTCATTGCCGACAGCTCCGAGCCTCAGGACTGGTGATCCAAAGTGGTTCCTAGTCGTATGTCAAGTGTTACATTTGTGGCCGAGCTCTCTGAAAATAATAAGACTGGTGTGTGTTTCTATCAACTTCTCTAGTATGTGAAAATAAATGTTCAAAATATAATAAATTCGGAAAAAAAGAGTCAAAAATGCAGATTACATGAGTACAAAATCATTTTATAGTCTTTGGCCAAATATGTATAGGCATAAACATATAAAATAATATTTTTCTTTTTATAATGTGCCAAATGTTTTCAAGGAATACAGACAAGCCACTTTAGCACCCAGGTACTTTTTTATGCTATTTATGCTGAGCCATGCTGTTGCAATATGTGCAGGATAAGCGCTGGTTTTGACATTGTCTTGGCTGAACAATGATATATCATAATAGGAAGTATATCTTTGTCCGTAGATGACTACATTTCAATGAGGAGGGTTTCCTAAGTTCTTTGCTATTTTATACTGAGAAATGTTATTTTGCCTTTCACCAAGTGGTGAAAAGCCTATTTCTATCTTTACTTCTGAAAGACTGAGCCTCTCTGGAATCCTCTTTTTATAGCCAGTCATGTTACTGACTTGTTGGCAATAACCTAATTAGTTGTGAGATGTTTCACCAGGTGTATTTGTATTATTATTTCAGTGATTTCCACATAACTGCATACTGTTTTATCTACAATTTGTGCAGTGTTCCAAATTTTTTGGAAATGTCTTTAAAATGAATCTTTGATGTATATCTTTGAATTAGGTCTGTGTGGGAATTTTAATGGTGTCCAGAAAGACGATTTTAAAACAGGATCAGGACTGATAGAGGGAACAGCAGCAACTTTTGCCAACACATGGAAAGTTATGACCACCTGTCCTGATGTTAGTAACTGCCATCAAGACCCCTGCAGTATGAGCGTGGAAAAAGGTACAAATGTTAACCTTTAGCTGTAAGATAAAAAAAAATATATAAAAATATATAAAATATGTAAAAATATTTTAAAAAAACTACAATATGCAGGACACTATATTTCAAGTGGTAAAGTAAACATGCGACATACATGGAAAAATGTACATAGTTTGAAGTTTGTCTTTTCAGAGAGGTATGCCAAAGAGTGGTGCTCCCTGCTTACTAGTAAAGAGGGAGTCTTTTCACCCTGTCATGCTGAAGTCAACCCAGGCCCGCTTACATAAAGACGTGAAGTTTTAAGTTAAGCACCTTCAGTTCAGAGGTGTTTGTATGGTGAATATGAGTCATCCATTGCCTGGTGGGGGGTGGGGGGCCTGTTCACTACAGCAGCATATCACTGTAACAAGCTGCTCCTAAACGTGTTATACATGTTTTTCCTAATATAGGTGCTGTTTAGCGATACATGTACAAGTGTGCCAAAGCGAGAGAATGCATGTGTGCAGGCCTGTGGTCTTCGCTACATCCTATGGCATGTGCTGCTAGAGGTGTTCTGCTTCAGGGCTGGAGAAACATCACCTGTGGTAAGACTGTAATTTGAACATTTGAAAAGAGTGTCATAAGAGTAGGACAGCAGCAGGGTAGTTTCAAAGCTAGTAGTAGAAGTATTACACTGCTACAGCAACATCTGAAACTGCTGCTGACAAACACTAGTTTTTTTATTTATTGCCTTCCATTGTTTTTACATTTCCAGGCCTTTGGAACATACTAAGAATAAAAAATGTGAGGGTACAGATTTAACATTGTAACTTGTCCTTATCCATGCAAAAATAAATGCTATCAGTCAGAGGCGGATCTAGAAAAATATTTATGGGGTGGCGAGAAGGGGGCAGGAATTTTTGAGGGGTGGCAAAGTATAGCAGTGGACGTGTATATATACTGAATTTAATTTTAACACAGTTATAATAGTTTAATGAGAAATAGTAGGTACACACTACAAGAGGGCATGGGCTACAATTACAAACTCATATAGACAAACTTAATCTCCTGCAATCAATGTCTTGCAACATGTGAAACAGTTTGTAAGAGTCATTAGGAATCAGTGACCATACAATGTGATCTTACTTAATAGGAGATAGAAGTACGGTAATACTGCTGTAGGTGGGCATTATCAAAGGAAAGGCATTAACGTAAGACAAAGGTGATGAGTGGCAGATGTATGAGAGGAAAAGCAAAAAGTTTTTGACTGTGTCAGAGTAGCAGTGTTGCAGGCAGCATTTGTACAAGAAGAAACTATCCAAAGAAAAACTTACCCATGAAAATCTACAGACAGAGCTGTAATAAGTGAGCATAAGTACACTGTGGGGAAAAAATGGTCATGGAACTCAGACTATTGAACTCAGAACTATTGTTTTCTTACAACTAGTAAAAACACAATTAATTTAGAACTGTCTTTAGATTAGTTATGACCATCTGACTGTGTTAACACACTAACATTTTAGCCTGCTAGAGCATTTTTAGGTTCATTTGTTTCATTTTGGAATTTAAGTAACAGACCTAAAATACATTGTACACAAATTATTAAAACTCTGTCCCCATCTCATCATGCTTTCATACTTTCAGACTTCCCAAATTATTCATATTTAAGCAAACATAAATATTTATATTTATTTGAAGAAGTCGACGCAATGTCTCTTAAATACGCCTCAGCAAACTGTCTGTTTTTGTCATGTGTTGTTCTTATTCATATGTAACTTGGTATACTATGCAGCAATAATTTCCATGCTCTGTGGACCACTGGAGATCGTTGGTGATGGCTCAGGCACTCTCCTTTCCCTTTCACTGTCTGAGTTATCTTGTCTCTCGCTTTCTCCCTTCTCATCTTGGTGATGCTCTCTCTCCTCCATATCTTACCGCTGTGGTGTTCTCCCACCTCTTCCTGTCCCTGGTTGCCTTGGCCTTGTATTCTATCGCTGTCATGTTTCTGTTGCCCTTCTCTCTCTCCTTCCACCTCGTCTTTCTTTTCTCTCTCTCCTTTCACCCCTTGTCTATCTCCTTCCACCCCTTTTCTCTCTCTCTAACTTTACAATGTTTTCCTTGACATTGAATCAATATTAGCTTAGCTACTTTACACAGAATTGACAATGTCAGACCTAGCTAACATTACACGTATAGCTGGCGAAATAACAGCGCGGTCACGCCATCTGCACTTACAAAACGCTCGGTCGCGCTATCTACACTGAAATTATGAGGGCGCGTCTACACCGTGTTTTAGGGTAGCCGCGTGAACAGTGGCGCTGGGTGAGCAGCGGCTCGCGCTTCTCCTGCAGAGACTGAAAATGGAACAGAAACGAGTTTCACAGCTAAATAAACCTAATTTAACGAACTCTAATTAATATATATACCAGAAATACAGCCATATATCTGTAGAACAGTGTAACATTTTGGAAACGCGGATCTTCTTCTTACTAATTTTTTTAATATATATTTTAGATTTTTTTTTTTTCAGGTTAAATTCACTATTTCTTTAAACATTACGTTATAGACCACAATTTATGGCCTTTTGAAAGCAAATTTGGTTGTATATAAATCAGATTTTGGAACTTAGGGAAATGTCCATTCGGTTGTGCATAAAGCAGAATTTGGATTCCTATAAAACCAGCAAATCAAAGAGTTATTAAATGGCACCATGAAATCATTATAGAAAACCTTCCATACTTTTAATGTTATACTTATGAACTGATATTACTGTAGGATTTTAGAGTAAAATGATATCAAACTTAGGAAAGTGGCCATTCGGTTGTGCATAAAGCAGATTTTGGAGTCCTATAAAACCAGCAAATCAAAGTGTTATCAAAGGACACCATGAAATCCTTAAAGAACCCCTTCCGTCCTATTAACATTATACTTATGAAGTGATATTACTGTAACATTTTGGAGTAAAGTGATACCAAACTTAGAAAAAGTGTTTGATTGGTTTTGCATAAAGCAGTTTTTGAAGTCCTATAAGTCCTATATATAGTTATCAAGTCACACCATGAAGACCTTCCCTAAAATTTTTGATATAAGTAGTAGTATCATTTTACTGTAAGAATTCAAAGTAATGGAATAGCAAACATCCAAATAGCGTTAATTAGCTTCTGCATAAATTTGTCCAGTATTTGCTTTAATATAACACAAGCAAACCAAACTGTTATGAAACCCAACCACAACACTCTTCAACAACCGTTTGTCTTGTACTGATGACATACATTTTAGGTGGTTTTACTGTAGGATATATAGAGTAATGGAATGGCAAACCAAAAAAGGTTTCTTTTTGCCACTGTGTACACCAGATTTTAAAGTACTATCAAACTAGGAAATTAAGCTGTTGTCAGATCACACCAGATCACATCATCATGAAGATAATTTTCTGAAATACTCATGACATAAGTGTCAAGTGATATTACTGTAGGAATTAGGAGAATTTGAATGGTAAACTTGAGGAAAGTGTCCATTTGGTTGTGTTTAAGGCCGATTATGGGGTGATATCAAATAATATAATCAAGGTATTGTCAATTGACACCATTACATTTTTAAAGAACGTGTCAGGTATAGAACACAATTTCCTATCCTATTAAATAAGCAATTTAAGTTGTAAAATCAGTTAAATATTATCTTGATGTGTATTCAGTGATTTTCCTGTAAGAAATGGAGTAGTGGCATAAGAAATGTAACTAAAATAATGTCAGTACACATGTAATTAGATTTTATTAATGCTTATTAATGCTAAACTAAATTCCACCACCACAATCACCACTTTCACCACAAACTTCAACATATTGAAATGCACACATACAAACACTCGTCAGGCAATTTTCTTCAGCAAAGCACCAGTTCTCTGCTTACTTTTTTTTTTGCAACACCTTCAGTTCCAAAGCACTTCAGTTTTCCAAAATTGGAACTGTACCACTCTTAGCTTCGTTTTTTTTTTTGCTAGGACAGGTACACAGTTTGGATGGTACTGCTTTCCACAGTCCTTATTCATCATTGTTTTGCAAAATTGGACAGTAACGGCACTCTCTCTCAGGCTTTGTCCCCGTTGTCTCCAACAGCAATTCTGCTACTAGTGACAGGTAAGACACAGTTTGGATGGTACAAGGAAAAATATATTAAGGCGTTGTTGCAGTTGCGTGCCTTTCCAACTGTGTACCATATGTTGGCCTATTGGGCGAGAATATGGAAATGTCGGTTGTGAAAGGTTCTAGCACTCAAATGCATATTAATGGCTTGGAATAAAAAAAGTTAGTCTCCCTCTAGCAGCTTGCCTGTGTTGCTTTGTTTTTCAAAAGGCAATTCTGGCACTCAAAAACAATTAAATTTTTTCCAACAAAGCTCTGTTAGAGTGTGCCTGAGGTTACACACCATAGAAATATATTAAATGCATTGCATTAAAGTACCTTTCCAAATGTATTTTTGAATGTGAATTGTTCTACTTTTTAAGCGAAATATTACAAAATAAAGTTATTAAAAAGCTATACATTTAGAAAATGAAATATTACATGTTAGATAAATACGAAATGTTAGTAAGTTTTTGCTTAGCAAATTGTAAGCTTAAACTTTTTGGATTTGACAGTTATTTACATTTAGTTTAAAAACAATTAAATTGTTCTCCATATACAGAATAGGTTAATTCACCATAGAGTGATATTAACCTAGGGTTAAAGCAAAGGCAAATAAATAATCATAAAAATTAAATGTTTTTCATGAACTCTGATTTTTTAAAAATATATTTTTTTAACTCTAAAATGTACCAATAATTAAAGCTATGATAATAAAAACTTCACAATGTCCGCATACTGTTTTAAAAGAGGCAATAAAAGGGTCACCGTTTTTCTTCTCTTTTGATCCAATGAGAAGCCTAAGAAATTTTATTTCCTGCTTATCTGTTTTTTTTACATTTTCAACATTATGGAAAAAATCAGTATTATCCAGGTGTATGACGTTGTTTTTGTTTTGATTCATAACCAATAGAAGAAAGGAGTTAAACTTGGAAAAATATGACTTGATTGGCGGTGGTTGGTCCAGAGTCTATGGTCCTGAGAGATCTGGAAGACTTTTGGAAGGGCGTTTACCTGTTGATGACCCCTACAACACATGGACTAAACCGCAAACATTAGGTGGTAACATCCCGCCCCCCCCTCATCTCTGCTGAGAATTTTTTTTGTTGTTTGGCTTACAACTACCCCATTTACTTTTTACTTTAGTTTACCCCTAAAAGGAATGCATGAAACTTATTAATGTTGTGTAAATTAAAATTATGCCATTATAAATATGTAGTTTAAAAGGAGTCTTTATTTAAAAGGTACAATTTAGAGCCCCCCTCACCCCCAAAAGATGGTGAGATATCCTGTCACCTAAAGGGGTGTTACCAATTAAAGTTGTCATAGCAACATGGCCTAGATGGCCTGGCCTGAACAGTGTGGAAGGTACTGACTTTGGTGCAAAACGGAAAAAGGTGAAACAACAGACCGCAAGCTTGCACCATGTAAAAAAAATCTCAATTTTACAGTTTTATTTTCCATGTAGCAGCACAAACTTTTAAAAGTAATACTAGTAGAAAGAAGTCATGGGATTGCACAAATTTTTACAGTCATATAATTTATGTCATTAATACTATAGAAAGTATTCTTCAAGGATTGTTAGTTTAGGTAGTTTTACTGGAATTCATGTGTGGTATGTATAAAACTGAAAGGACACTTTTTCTAATTTCGGTGTCCCATTACTTGAATATGCTACAGTAATATCACTTAATAAGTATAGGATTAATAGTATAGAAGGTGTTCTCCAAGGATTTCATGGTGTCCTTTGATAACTCTTTGATTTTCTGGATTTATAGGACTCCAAAATCGGATTTATGCAGAACCAAATGGACATTTTCCTAAGTTTTTTTTACTGACCCATTACTCCAAAATGGACCAAAATGCATCGTGCTGGACTTGTGCAGTAATATGCACTTTGCTGCTTGTAGCATTAATTCTATGAAAGGTGTTCTCCAATGCTTTCATTGTGAAACTTGATAACTCTTTGATTTGCTGGTTTTAAAGGACTCCAAAATCTGCTTTATGCACTACCGAATTGACATTTTCGTAAGTTTGGTATCACTTTACTCCAAAATGCTACAGTAATATCACTTCATAAGTATAAGATTAAAAGTATGGAAGGTTTTCTATAATGATTTCATGGTGCCATTTAATAACTCTTTGATTTGCTGGTTTTATAGGAATCCAAAATCTGCTTTATGCACAACCGAATGAACATTTCCCTAAGTTCCAAAATCTAATTTATATACAACCAAATTTGCTTTCAAAAGGCCATAAATTGTCTATAAAGTGGTCTATAACGTAATGTTTAAAGAAATAGTGAATTTAACCTGAAAAAAAAAAAAAAAATATTATATATACTAAAAAAAATTTAATAAGAAAAAGATCCGCATTTCCAAAATGTTACACTGTACCGATATAGATACCGATATATCTACAGATATATAGCTGTATTTCTGGTATATATATTAATTAGAGTTCGTTAAATTAGGTTTATTTAGCTGTAAAACTCGTTTCTGTAAAACACGGTGTAGACGCGCCCTCAAAATTTCAGTGTAGATAGCGCGACCGAGCGTTTTGTAAGTGCAGATGGCGTGACCGCGCTGAAATAACGTTCTTCAACCTGATTTTTATAATCTCAAAATTAGCATCGTAACTGTGCTTTCATTATTAATTTGTTGATAGACAGTTAATCCGTTTTTACCTCTTTCCTCCCGTGTCTCCTTTCCTCGCGAAGTGTCCTGGTGTGTCCTGGCTCCCTCTCTTCGCGCCACTTCACGCTTGTTTTCCAAGCAAATCAGTCTCTGGCGGCTCTGACGTTCTCTCGTGCTACGAACATTGGAGATAAATGTCGAATTGGCCATTCATTTTCTTTTGATTCGTTGCTGCCAACTAGGGTGCATTTGCCACCCTATGCCACCCCGGTAGATCCGCCCATGCTATCAGTTACAATGTATAATAAACAAAAGATAAAAAATGAGTTAGAGGCTCAGATATATAGAACAGTAATTGGTTTAGTATGATTAGCATCTACCTCACATTGCTTTTTGGTAGCTTTAAATACCAGAAATTAAGTTACACTGTTTTCAAGCATTCCACAATATGCAAATACTGTACTTGCTGTACAGTTCTGTCTCCTGCTGAAACTGTATCATAAAGAGAAGAATCAGACCATAAACTGTTGAGAAAGCTGAAGTTTTCTATCTATTAAGAATGTGCATGTCCACTTTCGAAACTGCTACTAATAATATCCTCATTTCCCAAACTATTAAAAAGTGTAACTAAAAAGAAAAGTCCATGTAACACTTGGATTAAAAATGCGTCTGAACAAACTTGTGGGAGTGTGTCTAAATTTGTTTAAATTTATAAAATACAGTTAATATGGTCATTTTTTGGTTAAAAATAACTAAAACATTTTTCAGTTAAATAAATGTTTAAGCGAATTAACAAATCACAGACATTTTCAATGCATTTTACAATTTACACAACTTCTACAAAAATCTAGGTTTATTCAAAAATCTATTTTATTCTTATTATTTTGTACTCTCTGTTAAAATTTGGTTAAATATTTTGAAAAAATTGCTGCATTCTACTTAAATACTTTTATTATTGTGTATACTTGCATTCTCTGCACCACTAATTTATATTTATTCTTTTTTTTTTTTTTTGCTTATCAGTGTTTTTTGCCATTGTTGTCCTGATTTGAATATAAAATAGGTAAATTGTTCAGCAATGCAATATGCATCTTTAAAATGGTTTGATTGTCTGTTCTCTTAAATGCTGATGAGCCACTGCTCAGCCCTCTCCCGCTTTCCATGGGTCATGCCAATGCCAGTACACATTCTCTCATTTTCCTTTTACATTATTCACATGTTAATCAAATAAAATGATCAAATCTTACAGTCAATTAGTAAAGTAAAAGTGTTAATGTCATTGTGGATCCTGCAGCGAGTAACAGCAAGAGATTTTGTTTAAAAAATTACATCTACATTAGTGTGTTGCCTTTACTGCTCTAAACAGGAACAAACTGAATATGATTATTGTTTAAATATTTACATTAACAGTATTGCCACTTTGGCACTGATCCATCCTTTAAGAAGCCTCCAGATTATACCCTACAGATTATGCCAGCAACTCTGGCGCTTGCATGAGAAAAAAATGGTGCACTTTTGCAAAGATAGTTCTTTGGGTGGAGCTACTTGTGTGGGGGCAGTATTATTTTAATAAGTCAATGCTGAATGGCTTGTTGAATCTCAGGTCTTCTAATCTGGGCAGCCCAAAAAATACTGGTTTGCCTTATTTCACAGTATGTGGATTGGTATGTACTTCAGATAACTAAAGTATATGCACAAGAACAGAAAAGGTCATTTTTTAAGGTATGTCTCCTTGCCAGGTGCTGGAAGGGCAGGTTCTGCAGGTTCTTTTACAGCTCCCATTTAAGAGAGGCTCAATCAGAGAAACCGTGGAGAGATATTGGGTTCTATGCTGCCTATAAAGCAAATATGTAGTGGTTGTCAATGGAGTTAAACAACAGTGGTTTACAATGGCTCGGCTTTGGGTGCATTCCTATAAGCAGTAAGGCCAAAAGGGCTCCAGCAACAGTTGCGGCTTGTGAGCAACAGTAGGAAACATGTCTGGAAGAGGTGTCACAGTGGTCATGAGAAGCTGGACACAATCTTGGGAGATATAATAAAAATATTATATTAATATGGTAATAATAAGCCAGGTCTGTTTAGTGGTAGGGAATAACGGCAGTACAAGGAGTAGGGGGCACAGCTCATTCTCATCGCACAGACAGTGCAACAAAAGGCGGTGTGGTGGCAGAGGCTAAAGGGGCTACTTTATCTAGCGTGTTTTCAAAAATGTTTACATGTTTATTCTGGGTTATTGGATCCACAGATTATTTATTTTCTGGTATATCTCACAAGAACTGTTATTGTAAAGGCAGAACCAGTCTTCTTTGGGTCTATAGTAATTAGATGAATTTATTAGATGAATACTGTATATGGCATGGCAGGACCATTAATAAAGCACAACAGTTTGAAGAATAAACTGCACCTTTAGTATCTGTGAATACTGAACTGAATCTTAAGAGAATTGAGATTCATGCAGCAAGTCAACGACCCTAAGTCATTGTATAAAGTCCAGACATTAATTCTATAGGAAAGAGGACCTGAAGTAAGTAGCTCATGGTAGGAAACCCACCAATGCAACAAGGTTGAAGCTGTTTTGTACAAAGGAATGGACTAAAAGTTCAATGTGCAGGACTAATCAGCAGTTACCACAAACATTTAGTTGCAGTTATTGCTGCACAAGGGGTTATGGTAGATAATGAGAGAAAATATTCATATACGTTTGACAATCAAAATTATGAAATACTGGGTCATTTTCCTCATTTAATAGATGGCCAAGTTCAATACATATTTAAATATCCTAACCTCTTGATTACTGGCATTGCAGTAAGAGTGTGTTTGTCTTATATTGTGCAGACAAGTTCTCCATGGACTGTCAAGGAAATATGGAGTACTTCTACAGTCTGAACAGTTGTGGAACCACCTGCCGCTCCCTCAGTGGATATGACCACACCTGTCAGGTGACTCACACACCTGTGGATGGCTGTGGCTGTGCCGATGGTACCTACCGTAATGATAAGAGCGAGTGTGTCCCAGCCTCCAGCTGCCCCTGTTACTACAACAACCAGATTGTGGCCCCCTCTCAGGTCATCAACAAAGACGGGACTACATGGTAAAAATATTTATTTGATATTTTTACATAAATATTTATGTGTCTCCATCATCTGCTGTGAGGTTTAATATGCACCTAACACACAATTTTGTCTCATTAGACCTTATAAGTTTAGTCAGGTGTGTTGGAGAAGGCAAAGCACAATCATCTGTACTGAAACTATATGTAATAAGCACATATGAAATTATTGTTTGATTTTTAATCACAAGTTATTTCATTATTTCACAGCACTTGCACTTACGGCAAGCTAGAGTGCCTTGGAATACCCCAAAATAGTGAGCATTAATTTTCTAACTATCTAATGTACAATATGTACAATATGTATTGTCTCTTGGAATTGACAAGTTTTGAATTGTGTTTTTATTTTTTTGTCGCAGACTGTTCAGCTCCTATGGTCTTTTTCAACTGCTCAAATGCTGGACCTGAAGCAAAAGGCGTAGAATGCCAGAAAAGCTGCCAGATGCTAAACTCAGACCAGTGTGTAAGTACATCTACAGAGGGGTGGTTGAATTGATGGATAGATGGATCAGATATAGAACAGCAAGAATTTCAAGGGAGTGGTACTTTATTTAACATGACAGCACTAGCTACCTTGTAGCTATCTTATTTTATATCTGTGTGCTAGTTTGACACAAGACAATTGTCATCTTCTCTGTGTATCTAGTTTAGAATCCGAGCTTAACAATGGAAAAAGAAGTAATAGTGCTATGATGTCAGCTTATAAAGTAAACTGTAAGAGGTATTTCAAACAAATTGGATATATATTCAGGATGTTCTCAAAACCATGTTGTATGCTCATAGTAAGTGATTAAAAATGTTATTTCTGTATTCATATGATTTAAAATCTAAGAATATTCATTATTATGTATTTAGATTTTTTTTTCTTAAATTACCTACAAAGAAGAGTCTATGTTTATAACAGTGAGTAATATATTTTCTGATACTTTCTCTGTATATTTTGGGGCACAGGAGAACATGCAGTGTACATCAGGCTGTGTATGTCCAATTGGTCAACTGGCTGATGGAAAAGGAGGATGTGTTAAAGAAGAGGACTGTCCATGTGTTCATAACGGAGTGTACTACGATCCTGGAAAAACTGTTAAAGACGACTGCAACACATGGTGAGTAAAACTGAGATGTGGTGTCACTGATGTGCTGCTGTTGATGGTGACCTTGTTAGTCATTTTGAATGTTGACATGCTTTCTAATCACAGTAGGCTGTCTGTCAAAGCTGATTATTAGTTTCTCTGAACATGAGATTTTGTGCTGCCCTAACCAGGAAGTGTTATGGACTTTTTTCAGCACTTGCACAAACAGAAAGTTTGTCTGCACAAACAAAACCTGCCCCAGCTCTTGCACAATCTATGGTGATGGTCATTACATGACCTTTGATGGCATGAGATATTCTTTCAGTGGAGGCTGTGAATACATGGTGGCCCAGGTATGTTATAACGTGGTTATGATACTGCAAATTATTTTCATCATTTAATGCTTTATATGTATACCATACTTTATAGGAATGGAACTTTTGTAGAATGAGTTAAATGTAATCGTCTGATGTTGTGGAATTTAATGTGATGGTGGGTGTACGTAAGAAGGGAGCAGAGTTCTGGATCATCTGGAGCTTGTGAAGAGAAGAACAGCCAATGTCATTAAGAAAATTGTAACAGTACAGGCAGCTAGAGATAAAGACATGGATAAGAATGAGACTGAAAGAGGCATATTACGGATATCCAGTTTTTAAACAACAAGTCACATTATCAATAAGAAGACTGAGAGAACCAGTTTTGTAGAGGGCTGATTTAGAGGGTTGATTTAACTCGAATTTGAACCTATGGAAGGCCCATGTTTGCTTGTTTTACAGTGTCTGAGTCTGCATTTTAATTTTTATTTATGATTGCATGATATATCATTTCAGCATGGTCATTGCAATGTACATGTCAAAACAAATAAGTTACTATTTTGATAGCAAGATATTAAAGGAAAACTTGCATGACTCTTGTTTTCCATGACTGATCTACTAGAGAAGCCTGCCCAATGCTAGTTTTTAATTTAACTAAATATATTTATCTGAAGTTAGGAAATCCTAAACTACTTGATCAAAGTTGACTGTCAGGTTAACCTCGCAACCAACCACATATGCATAGCTTTGCCACTCCTCAGTTTGGGTTCATTTAAACATTTCATTTATCTGGGTTGTTTGTTAAATTCCATAATTCCAGGTGAGAGTCTTTCTGTAAGATTCTTTGTTTGACTTTAGATCCTGTTATGGTGCATACTGTGAATGGATTAACCATTATTAACAGAGAGAAAAAACTAAAATCACAACTGTAATCTGCAGGCTCTATACCTGCTTCATGCAAAAGGGAGTCAGAGTTTGGATAACAGCAGCAGCACTGAAAACAGACACACATTTACCTTTGGGATTTATCCAAAAATTATGACAGCATTTAAGATGTTTAGTCTAGATATGGTGTTTAAGTAATACTGTTGTTTTTTTTAATCTGGAGTTAGTGGATAAGGTTATGAACTTAAAAACTATTCTCTAATAGTGAAGGGCACTTTAACCTGCTTATGGGCCCTTATTGGTCCAGTTACACACAAACAACATAAAACCTTTGTTATTAATGAAGGTGAACACACTGCCGCTGCCAGTCAGTATCTGGGATAAGGGCTGACATCTCTGTTGCTTTGCTGTTTTTTTTTTTTGTTTTTTTTTGGTTAAAATTAAATTGTTAGTCTCGAAGACAGTTTTATATTTTAATTTATATTTGCTATATACAGTGAGGAAAATAAGTATTTGAACACCCTGCGACTTTGCAGGTTCTCCCACTTAGAAATCATGGAGGGGTCTGAAATTTTCATCTTAGGTGCATGTCCACTGTGAGAGACTAAATCTAAAAAAAATAACCTGGAAATCACAATGTATGATTTTTTAATAATTTATTTGTGTGTTCCTGCTGCAAATAAGTATTTGAACACCTGCCAATCAGCAAAAATTCTGGCCCTCAATGACCTGTTAGTCTGCCTCTAAAAACTCCACCTGCACTCCACTTATTATTCTAAATTAGAAGCACCTGTTTGAGGTCGTTAGCTGCATAAAGACACCTGTCCACCCCACACAATCAGTAAGACTCCAACTACTAACATGGCTAAGACCAAAGAGCTGTCCAGAGACACCAGAAACAAAATTTATGACCTCCACAAGGCTGGAAAGGGCTACAGGACAATAGCCAAGCAGCTTGGTGAAAAAAGATCATCTGTTGGAGCAATTATTAGAAAATGGAAGAAGCTAAACATGACTGTCAATCTCCCTCGGACTGGGGCTCCATGCAAGATCTCACCTCGTGGCGTATCAATGATCCTAAGAAAGGTGAGGAATCAGCCCAGAACTACACGGGAGGAGCTGGTCAATGACCTGAAGAGAGCTGGCACCACTGTTTCCAAGGTTACTGTGGGTAATACATTAAGGCTTCATAGTTTAAAGTCATGCATGGCACGGAAGGTTCCCCTGCCTAAATCAGCACACGTCCAGGCCTGTCTTAAGTTTGCCCATGACCATTTGGATGATCCAGAGGAGTCATGGGAGAAAGTTCTGTGGTCAGATGGTCTTAATTCCACTCGCCGTGTTTGGAGCACGAAGAATGATGAGTACCATCCCAAAAATACCATCCCTACTGTGAAGCATGGGGGTGGAAGCATCATGCTGTGGGGGTGTTTTTCTGCACATGGGACAGGACCACTGCACTGCATTAAGGAGAGGATGACCGGGGCCATGTATTGCGAGATTTTGGGGAACAACCTCCTTCCCTCAGTTAGAGCGTTGAAGATGGGTCATGGCTGGGTCTTCCAACATGACAATGACCCAAAGGGGTCATGGGAGGGAGCTCAGACTCCGTGTTTCTCAGCGACAGCCCAGAAACCTGGCTGATCTGGAGAAGATCTGTGTGGAGGAATGGGCCAGAATCCCTGCTGCAGTGTGTGCAAACCTGGTGAAAAACTACGGGAAACGTTTGACCTCTGTAATTGCAAACAAAGGCTACTGTAGCAAATATTAACATTGATTTTCACAGGTGTTCAAATACTTATTTGCAGCAGTAACACACAAATAAATTATTAAAAAATCATACATAGAGATTTCCGGATTTTTTTTAATTTTTAGATTATGTCTCTCACAGTGGACATGCACCTAAGATGAAAATTTCAGACCCCTCCATGATTTCTAAGTGGGAGAACTTGCAAAGTAGCAGGGTGTTCAAATACTTATTTTCCTCACTGTATATCTAGCTCCATAAAGCTGGAGTCTTCATCCTAGTAACAAGCATGACAGGCACTAATAACAAACTGATGGCAATGGCGGATAGAACGTTTGCTAATCAGTGCTTGGAATGCTGAAGAAATAAGACAGACCTGGGTGGTAAGTGTGTAACAGTGTTGATAAATCTCTGACATGTTCACAACAAAAAAGAGAATCAGGATTGAAAACTAGCATGTTGTGTACTCCAAATCACTCTTAAACAGATGCATACGCAAGCCTACATCAGAAGTGAACCAACACGGTTTCTATATATACAAAAATGTCCATACACAGTTTTTTGCCTAGAAGAGTTAGATAAATTAGAGACGCCCCACCAATGAGGTTGTTTAGTCTATGAGATAAAGGAGAGAGATGTGATGACAGGGCCATAGTACTGGTGGTAGCGTGGGTTTCAACGACTGATGTTGTAGCAGTAACATGTGTTCCTCTGGATTCCCTTACCTCAGTCTCACAATTAGTTCACCAATGCTTAGAGTAAGTCTTTAAGGAAAACATCCTTCTGAATCTTCTGAGACAAATACATACACCCAGTATAACATACTCAACATAGGCCTTAAATTAGTTATACCACCCATATAAACATATTACCCAAACTTACTTCCCTTAACATCATAGATGAGTATATATTTCTCCTAATAACCTGCAATTGCTTAGACTGAGCATGGAAGCAAGAGATTTCTTAATTCAATGCTTGTAGGAGTAGTATTAAACAAGGTAAGTAAGTTTGTCTACTTGCTGTTTGCCTCCAGTTGTTCTTATTCTTTCAGCTTCTTCAATTGAGCATGATAACTGGTGCCCATAACTGGTATTATGCTTTCATTCACCTTAAACTGGTGAGACATCTGTGTAATTAAGTATTTTGAATGGCCATAACACAGTGACAGTGCTGACTGAAAGCCGATCAAATTTCATTAATTTACATCATTCATTTAAAAAATGTTGCACATTAAATATTCCATTTGATTGTATAGGCCTGTGATACCTGTGGCTTCATCTAAGCTACCACAGTATCAGAACAGCATTTTTTCCACATTAAATTTAAGTAATGGTCCTGGTGATAAGCTTTGAATTATGGATGCAGTATACTTCATTTTGACTGATTCATTCTATAACAAATGCTATAGCAAAATATAGCACCTGACATTATCTACTCTTTGCAGGATTACTGCAGCACCAGTGGTTCCTTTCGTATCATCACAGAGAATATCCCCTGTGGCACCACCGGGACCACCTGCTCCAAATCTGTCAAAGTCTTCCTTGGGGTGAGGCAATCACACAGCTGCCTTTTAGCATCACTGCACTTCCGCTTTATCATTAACACTGTCATCTGAAGGCTACTGAACAGTTGAGCAGTAACTATGAAATTGATGAAAGTTTGTGTTTTTCTTTTTTTAATTTCTACAGAATAAAGAGTTCATACTTTCGGATGAGAATATTAAAGTTTTCAGTTATGAGAACGGCACAGAGATCCCTTACAAAATCTACACTGTGGGGATTTACTTTGTCATTGAGGCTGATAATGGTCTAGTTCTGTTCTGGGACAAGAAGACAAGTCTAAAGATTATACTCAATCACTTGTTTAAGGTAAGTAAAAAAAAACTGTATTATTTAACTGTAAAACCCTTTTTTTGTTTGTTTGAGTTGAATTAAACCAATTAAAATGTTTGTTACCACATTAAATATATCTGGCCTGAACTAACCATTTTTACAGTAAATGAACAAATTTATCAAAAAAACAATATGAAAAATATATATCCTTATTGCATAGGAACACATGAAACAATAAAAACAAAAAATTTGTGACTTTACATTATCTAGCTCAGAAAACAACATAAGTCAAATATACTGTAAATTATACCAAAAGTGATATACATAATTTGGCCAGTTGTTCTTATCCACTTCCCACCTACTGGTCTCTCTTGTTTATATAATGATGGGCTGTCCCTTGTGAACAAAAATAACTCCAGAGCTTAGCCATTGTTATAGATCATGAACACCAGGAATTACCTTTAGCTCAGAAAACATGTGACAGTGATTGGCCAGACTGTATATACATGATTACTCTTTTTTTATTGATTGTTGTCTGATAGTTTAGGTTGGAGTTCAGTAGCAGATGTGTAACAGTGTGCATGTCCACAGTCCAGAATTGGGTGAAAAAAGATAAAAAGGCTTAGATATATTTTTTCACAGTATTTCTGGTTTTGCCCATAACTATATCTATTTCTTCTTCTTTTTCATTTTACCCATTCTACCCTTTTTTCTATGACAGGGCAAAGTATGTGGACTGTGTGGTAACTATGATGGTAATGGTAATAATGACTTTGTGACTCGTGGCGGAGAGGAGGTGGTGGACCCGCTTGAATTTGGAAACAGCTGGAGACTTTTTTCTTCATGTCCCAAAGCCAGCATTATCAGCAGCCCGTGCGATATGAGACCACACCGCCAGGCCTGGGCCATCAAACAGTGCAGCATTATCAAGAGTGATGTCTTTAAGTTATGTCACTCCTCAGTAAGTATCCTTTCAAGAAGATGCTGAAAGCGTTTATGTGTGTGTGTGAGAGAGAGCCAAAAAAAGACAGAGAGACTATGACTGTAATTTACCATCATAATGCAATCCACTGTGTATGACTTGTACTGGAATTTATGCTATATCTTATCGGTTATGTTACTAAACACTTTAGGCCAGACATACACTATATGGCCAAAAGTATGTGTACACCCTTCTTAATTATTGAGTTCATTTATTTCAACCAAATCCATGGCTAACAGGTATATAAAATCCTGCACATATGTTTTCCATATACAAACACAGCCACAAAGAGGAAAACCACTAGCAGTAAACCACCACAAAACAGAGCAAGGCTGTTGAGTATCGATGTGCACAACATCTGTGTTGCATCACTTACTAAATGTCACACAAGACCGGGGTTGAATCCAAAAGCAG
This sequence comes from Prochilodus magdalenae, assembly GCA_024036415.1. Classification (NCBI taxonomy): domain Eukaryota; kingdom Metazoa; phylum Chordata; class Actinopteri; order Characiformes; family Prochilodontidae; genus Prochilodus; species Prochilodus magdalenae. The sequence goes on along the minus strand of JAMWET010007209.1, from coordinate 718,981 downwards.
GTTTTATTAACAAAGAGATCAGGGCAAGCAAGGCAGACAAGGGGCATACACAAAATCCAGAATCGAACAACAGAAACAAAGTCCAAAAGCCAGGTAAGGATAAATACAGAGAACGCTTCGAATTGAGAAGAAACCAAACAAGACATCGCACCAGAGTGCGGATAACGAATCTTTAAATACTGTGTCAACAACCATACCGGAAATAAGTGAACAACTAAAACTCCGGAGAGAGCGACCTCGTGTGACAGGGAGGTGAAACACCAGGGCCATTGGTAACACTAAAAAGTTACCGACTGATACTAGAAGCAACATAAGCACTATTACTGTGAGTTATGAGCTTCTTGAAATTAATTTCCATGACTGAGAAGCTGCACACAAGCCTAAGAGGACTGTGTGCAATGCCATGCGTCAGCTGAAGTAGTGTAAAGGGTTTGGGCTAGACCTGTTAGTTCCAATGTTGGGTAATGTAAATGCTACAGCATACACAGACATTTTCAGCATTTATACATTATATATCCAACATTGTAGCAATATTTTGGGTGAAGGCCCTTAAGCTAGGATGGGTCTTATTGCTGTACCTGACTGACCCAACAGCTATGATAGCTGAAATTCAGTGAGCAAAGATGCTCTCCATGAATCATCCTGTTAGTGCCAGCAGCTGCATGACGCAGGACTATATGCACACAGACCATTACAAAATGTGTCCCTAATACCAAAGACTGCAATGGTGTCGTGTCAAACTGTGATGGAGTGACTTAGCATAGTAGCAGGTAATTTTCAGTGAGTCTCATTTTTGTCTTGGTGGAGACAACTAACAAATTTGTGTGTGGAGTCCCCATGGTCAGCACCAAGACATGTCACGTGCCACATGTCCAGAAGACCTGGTGTCACTCTACTCTTATCACAAAATCTGCAGGAGCTGTGTGAGAATATCCAAGCTGCATAGGATGGATTATCACAGGACACCATCAGGAACATCAACAACTCCATGCTGAGACCACTGGCATATTGTATTAGCAAACATGGCGGTCTGACGCCATACAGAGAGATACTACTTCTATATGTGTAGCTCAATAAATGTTGCCCATATCAGTGTAAATGTATCATTATTTATTGTTCCTGGTATGATAAGTATATTTAATATAAAAGAATGTGAAGAATATATTTGAAGAATAATCACAATCATTTTTTGAAGCATGTAGTAAGTTTCAGCATCACTGCAAAAGTGTTTAGCTGCCATCTCACAGGTGTTGTGTTAAATACTGCTTGCTGTTTTGAGGACCATACAGACAATACTGTCTTTGAACGTAACCAAATAAATGAGAGTACAGGCATACCTGCACAGAGAAATTCTGATTACTGGTGTTATAGCTAAAATAGGATGGCACCGTATTAATGTGTATGGTTTTTGTATGTGTATATGAATATGCTTTATTTATTCTTTCATAACCATGAATATCACTTGGTTACTTCGCCGAGTTATTTTAATATTTTCCCTCTCAGGTGGACCCAGCTATATATTATGATATATGTCTGCAAGACACTTGTGCATGTGACAGTGGTGGAGATTGTGAGTGTTTCTGCACTGCTGTAGCAGCATATGCTGCCGCGTGCAGCGAGAAGGGAGCCTGCATATCGTGGAGGACCTCTACCATCTGCCGTGAGTCTAATCACAAATCATTAATAGCTTTCCTATATTGAATAGCCGCAGACTAACTCAAACGTTTTCTCCAGCTTTGTGTTGTGATAACTACAACTTTCCTGACAGCCGTCAGTGGCACTATAAACCCTGTGGACCTTTGACCTGTGATACCTGTGGTAATTTCTCAGGAAACTGCTCCAATCACACTCCAGTTGAGGGTAAGAATTTCATGCCTAATACTTGGTCATACTTAACTGCATTTTGTAGATTGCATTTTGACTTTTTACTTATCCAAAATGGTTATTCTGATTGATTTACGTAATGTTCAAAAAATTGTCTGTGTTTTCTCTAAACAATCATAAAAAATCATATCAGTAAGAAAAATATTGCACAGTACAAAGAAAATGGCTAATGGGTCATCATTCAAGGGGAACCCTCTTAAAATGCTAAATATTTCTTAACAATCTAATATTAATACATATTAATACAGACCATATATTTTGTAAATTTCTTTTTTTGTAGTGACTTATTCTCATTTCAGGGCAGCTTGATTTTTTTAATATTGTTGTATACAATCCACATTTTCTAAAATAGATTTCTTTAAAAAATAAATTAAAAAAGCAGGCCACAAATAAATAGGCATTTTTTGTTTCTCTATATAACTAAAACTTAGCATCCTTCCACTACGTAGTATCTCCAGATTGCCCATTATTTCCTAGGACAATGTTGATTTAATAGTTTTTCACAAGTCTCAATTTGCTTTAACTTGTTCACCTTCAGCATTGTACAATCAAATGTACTGCTCAGCTTGATTCCCACTGATTGACCTGTGCTATACAGGTTAGTTGCTGGGCCGAATCTAAACACTGATTTAATCTACAGGTATGTTGGGGGGGGCGGGGGGGTGCTGGTAGCCCAGCACAGAGGAGCCCAGCGCAGAGGATTTTGGGTATTTGGTCCATTTATGGAGAAATGTTAATTATAGCGTTAAACAGATGTTATCAGCTAAATGCTTGGGCAAACAAGTAAGTTTTGAGTCTAGATTTAAATGTAGAGAGTGTGTCTGAATCCCGAAAGGATATAGGAAATTCCAGAGTTTCGGGGCTACACAAAAAAAAAAAGGCTCGACTACCTGCTGTGGTTCTTCTAACCCTAGGTACTGTCAGCAGGCTGTTATTTTGTGAGTGGAGGGCACGTGTGGGTTTGTATGGCTGAAGTAGTTCACTGTGATACTGGGGGCCAGACCATTTAATGATTTGTATGTTAAGATTAGAATCTTGTAGTCCACACAAAATTTAACCGGTAACCAGTGTAGTGACGACAGTATTGGGGAAATGTGATTGTATTTTTTTATTGTAGTATGGACTCCAGCAGCTGCGTTCTGGACTAGCTGGAGCTTATGTAGAGCCTTATTTGAGCATCCGGCTAAAAGGGTGTTCCAATAATCCAGCCTAGAAGTTATAAAAGCATGGACCAGCTTTTCTGCGTCTTTTAAGGATAGGATATTGCGTAATTTAGCGATGTTACACAGATGGAAGAATGCCGTCCTAACTATGTTACTGACATGTACATCAAAAGACATGGTATCAGACATAACGCCTAGATTATTACTCCTAGTAGAGCTAGGAGTAATAGTGTGGCCATCTATATTCAAGACAAATTGGGAGAGTTTAGTTCTCTGCATTTGGGCTGAGTAGCAGATCCTCAGTTTTAGGATTAAGCTGAAGGAAATTCTTAGCCATCCAGTTTCTGATATTAGTAACACATTCTTCAAGTTTATTTAGGTTTAAAGGTTCGTTTGGTTTGGCCAATATATATAGTTGTGTGTCTTCTGCATAGCAGTGAAAGCTGACGTTGAAACTACAGATTATGACCTTGAGGGACACCAAATCTTACGAGTGTATGATTAGAGTGCTTATATTTAAGACTAATAAACTGATATCAGTCAGTCAAATACGATCTGAACCAGGATAAAACCTGTCCTTTAATGCCAAAGTACTTTTCTGGTCTATCAAGGAGGATTGTGTGGTCAATAGTATCAAAAGCAGCACTGAGATCTAAAAGAACTAATATAGAGACTTGACCATTATCGAGCGACACCAGGAGGTCATTTACTACTCTAGTTAATGTTGTTTTAGTACTGTGGTAGGGTCTAAAGCCAGACTGGAATATCTCATGAAGAGAGTTGTCATGTAGGTGGGAGCAAAGTTGTTGGGAGACCACTTTTTCTAAGATCGGGAGATTGGAAACTGGTCTATAGTTGGCGAGCTCTTCTAATCGAGCTCAGGTTTTTAATTAGGGGTTTTACCACTGCAAGGATCTCGGTAAATGTCCAAAACTGAGGGACAAATTAATTATGGAGAGCAGAGGTTTAACCACACAAGGGATGATCTGTTTGATAAGTTTCGTCGGTATTGGGTCCAGGATGCAACTCGAGGATTTGGAAGAGCTAATTAGCCTAATTCATTCATTCTGGGTGATGGAGCTAAAGGATAGCAGTTCATCTTTTGGGCTGACAGGACATACAGCATACTGTGTCATTAGATTTACAGACATATTTTGGGTTTGTGCTCTAATATGTTCTATTTTGTCATTGAAGAACCTGCTAAAGTCGTCACAGCTGTATGTGGTTTGAATACAATATTCAAACTGTTTAATGTTACTAGTTAGTTTATATATGGTGCTAACAGGACTTTACGTTTATTTTTGTTTTTCTCAATGAGTGATGAGAAGTAGGCCTGTGTTTAGGGCATGTTTATATTCTAAGACAGTGTTCTTCCATTCACTTCGGAAGCAGTCAAATTTTGTTATACACCATGTACATTCCAGACTACAAGCTTTTTGTTTAAGTGTGCGAGTATGATCACTGTACCACGGATAGAGTGTTTTCCCTCTAACTATTTTCGTCTTTATTGGAGCCACACTATCGAGAGTTCACTGAAGAGTGGACTGCAGGATTTCGGTGCTACTTTCAAGCTCATCAAGGTCCAATGGGGCAAGGACGTTTGATAGATCTAGTAGCCTATTTAAAAGCACATCTATATAAAAGAGGCAGTGATACTTCGTTTATATAGGTAGTGGGGTGACATGTAAACATTAAAGTCTAAAACGACTTTATATATTATCAAGTAATGATTTGAGATGCAATCACTCTGAGAGACTGGGTCAACGTTTTCTACCCTGAATACTCTAGACCTCCTCAAAATGATCAGTTCCTCTATTTTTACAGTTTCTGGGCAATTCCAGGCAGGCAATTTTTTTCTCCATAGGTTGCATTCCTCTCTGTGGATTTATGTAGAACAGATGAGGAGGTTGTAGAGAATTGTAGAGAAGTGTTCAAGCAACAAATACAATCTACATTAATTAATTAATTAGAATGTACAACAAGGTTTTAAAGAAAATTAGGTGAGACGCTACCGCTAACATGTTCAATAACAAGACAGCTAAAGACTTGACCCTTATTTATAAACTGAGACAATTTATCAGAATCAGGTTTATTGGCCAAGTATGTTAACACACACAATGAATTTGGTTTCTGCAGTTTGTGTCACTCTAGTACTGACAGTTCACAATATACACAATGACTCCAAATACACACAATAAACAAAGATAATTACAATATACAGTCTTCACAATTTATCTGGCTTGCTTGAAAAAAAGACAGAAAGCCCATTAGTATAAAGCATCTGCATAGCTCTGAATGACTGAGTACAAAAGCCTACTTTTATTTACTAAGCCACGACTGTAGGTGTGGGGTGTAGTAGGAGGCAATCTACAGTTTCTTAGACACTTACAAAGACTTTGGTTGAAGTAGAATGGTTGTTTTTGATTAACTGCGTTTTTTTTTTTTTTTAGGATGTTATCCAGAGTGTCCCAAAGACAAACCATATCTAGATGAGAAAACTATGGAGTGTTTTTCAAATGAAACCTGTAGACACGTAGATACAACAACAATAGAGCCAACTACAACTGTCACCACAGAACTGTCAACAACAACTGCCACACTGCCCACATCAACAACAACTACAACAACAACAACTCCATCAACAACAACAACAAAACGGCCAACTACAACAGTGATTACCACAGAAGTGTCAACAACAACTGCCACACTGCCCACATCAACAACAACTAAAACTACACCAGTTGAATCAACACCATCAACAACACCAACACCATCCACATCAACAGGAACAAGCACACCTACACCCACTTCTACACCTTCTTGCTTCCTGTGTGAGTGGTCCAAATGGTCAGACACCAACTACCCTAATTATGAACCAGATGGTTCTGGAGGTGATAAGGAACCTATAGAATCCCTTTGGAAATCGGGACAGATTAGCTGCCAGGAACCAGCAGAGATTGAATGCAGAGCAAAGGAATATGCAGACAGGACGTTGGCAGATTTGGGTCAAAATGTGAAATGCGACACTGTTTTTGGTCTCCTTTGTGAGAACACAGATCAGAAAGAACCACCCTGTTTGAATTATGAAATCCGGGTAAAATGCTGTGTGCCAAAAAACGACACATGTACTACCACTACAAGCCAACCTACAACAACAACAACAACAACAACTCCATCAACAACAACAACAAATCGGCCAACTACAACAGTGATTACCACAGAAGTGTCAACAACAACTGCCACACTGCCCACATCAACAACAACTAAAACTACAACAGTTGAATCAACACCATCAACAACACCAACACCATCCACATCAACAGGAACAAGTACACCTACACCCACTTCTACACCTTCTTGCTTCCTGTGTCAGTGGTCCAAATGGTCAGACACTAACTACCCTAATTATGAACCAGATGGTTCTGGAGGTGATAAGGAACCTATAGAATCCCTTTGGACATCGGGACAGATTAGCTGCCAGGAACCAGCAGAGATTGAATGCAGAGCAAAGGAATATGCAGACAGGACGTTGGCAGATTTGGGTCAAAATGTGAAATGCGACACTGTTTTTGGTCTCCTTTGTGAGAACACAGATCAGAAAGAACCACCCTGTTTGAATTATGAAATCCGGGTAAAATGCTGTGTGCCAAAAAACGACACATGTACTACCACTACAAGCCAACCTACAACAACTACTACAACAACAACAACAACTCCATCAACAACAACAACAAATCGGCCAACTACAACAGTGATTACCACAGAAGTGTCAACAACAACTGCCACACTGCCCACATCAACAACAACTAAAACTACACCAGTTGAATCAACACCATCAACAACACCAACACCATCCACATCAACAGGAACAAGCACACCTACACCCACTTCTACACCTTCTTGCTTTCTGTGTGAGTGGTCCAAATGGTCAGACACCAACTACCCTAATTATGAACCAGATGGTTCTGGAGGTGATAAGGAACCTATAGAATCCCTTTGGAAATCGGGACAGATTAGCTGCCAGGAACCAGCAGAGATTGAATGCAGAGCAAAGGAATATGCAGACAGGACGTTGGCAGATTTGGGTCAAAATGTGAAATGCGACACTGTTTTTGGTCTCCTTTGTGAGAACACAGACCAGAAAGAACCACCCTGTTTGAACTATGAAATCCGGGTAAAATGCTGTGTGCCAAAAAACGACACATGTACTACCACTACAAGCCAACCTACAACAACTACTACAACAACAACAACAACAACTCCATCAACAACAACATCAAATCGGCCAACTACAACAGTGATTACCACAGAAGTGTCAACAACAACTGCCACACTGCCCACATCAACAACAACTAAAACTACAACAGTTGAATCAACACCATCAACAACACCAACACCATCCACATCAACAGGAACAAGCACACCTACACCCACTTCTACACCTTCTTGCTTCCTGTGTCAGTGGTCCAAATGGTCAGACACCAACTACCCTAATTATGAACCAGATGGTTCTGGAGGTGATAAGGAACCTATAGAATCCCTTTGGACATCGGGACAGATTAGCTGCCAGGAACCAGCAGAGATTGAATGTAGAGCAAAGGAATATGCAGACAGGACGTTGGCAGATTTGGGTCAAAATGTGAAATGCGACACTGTTTTTGGTCTCCTTTGTGAGAACACAGATCAGAAAGAACCACCCTGTTTGAATTATGAAATCCGGGTAAAATGCTGTGTGCCAAAAAACGACACATGTACTACCACTACAAGCCAACCTACAACAACTACTACAACAACAACAACAACTCCATCAACAACAACAACAAATCGGCCAACTACAACAGTGATTACCACAGAAGTGTCAACAACAACTGCTACACTGCCCACATCAACAACAACTAAAACTACAACAGTTGAATCAACACCATCAACAACACCAACACCATCCACATCAACAGGAACAAGCACACCTACACCCACTTCTACACCTTCTTGCTTCCTGTGTGAGTGGTCCAAATGGTCAGACACCAACTACCCTAATTATGAACCAGATGGTTCTGGAGGTGATAAGGAACCTATAGAATCCCTTTGGAAATCGGGACAGATTAGCTGCCAGGAACCGGCAGAGATTGAATGCAGAGCAAAGGAATATGCAGACAGGACGTTGGCAGATTTGGGTCAAAATGTGAAATGCGACACTGTTTTTGGTCTCCTTTGTGAGAACACAGACCAGAAAGAACCACCCTGTTTGAATTATGAAATCCGGGTAAAATGCTGTGTGCCAAAAAACAACACATGTACTACCACTACAAGCCAACCTACAACAACTACTACAACAACAACAACAACTCCATCAACAACAACAACAAATCGGCCAACTACAACAGTGATTACCACAGAAGTGTCAACAACAACTGCCACACTGCCCACATCAACAACAACTAAAACTACAACAGTTGAATCAACACCATCAACAACACCAACACCATCCACATCAACAGGAACAAGCACACCTACACCCACTTCTACACCTTCTTGCTTCCTGTGTCAGTGGTCCAAATGGTCAGACACCAACTACCCTAATTATGAACCAGATGGTTCTGGAGGTGATAAGGAACCTATAGAATCCCTTTGGACATCGGGACAGATTAGCTGCCAGGAACCAGCAGAGATTGAATGTAGAGCAAAGGAATATGCAGACAGGACGTTGGCAGATTTGGGTCAAAATGTGAAATGCGACACTGTTTTTGGTCTCCTTTGTGAGAACACAGATCAGAAAGAACCACCCTGTTTGAACTATGAAATCCGGGTAAAATGCTGTGTGCCAAAAAACGACACATGTACTACCACTACAAGCCAACCTACAACAACTACTACAACAACAACAACAACAACTCCATCAACAACAACATCAAATCGGCCAACTACAACAGTGATTACCACAGAAGTGTCAACAACAACTGCCACACTGCCCACATCAACAACAACTAAAACTACAACAGTTGAATCAACACCATCAACAACACCAACACCATCCACATCAACAGGAACAAGCACACCTACACCCACTTCTACACCTTCTTGCTTCCTGTGTCAGTGGTCCAAATGGTCAGACACTAACTACCCTAATTATGAACCAGATGGTTCTGGAGGTGATAAGGAACCTATAGAATCCCTTTGGAAATCGGGACAGATTAGCTGCCAGGAACCAGCAGAGATTGAATGCAGAGCAAAGGAATATGCAGACAGGACGTTGGCAGATTTGGGTCAAAATGTGAGATGCGACACTGTTTTTGGTCTCCTTTGTGAGAACACAGATCAGAAAGAACCACCCTGTTTGAATTATGAAATCCGGGTAAAATGCTGTGTGCCAAAAAACGACACATGTACTACCACTACAAGCCAACCTACAACAACTACAACAACAACAACAACAACAACTCCATCAACAACAACAACAAATCGGCCAACTACAACAGTGATTACCACAGAAGTGTCAACAACAACTGCCACACTGCCCACATCAACAACAACTAAAACTACAACAGTTGAATCAACACCATCAACAACACCAACACCATCCACATCAACAGGAACAAGCACACCTACACCCACTTCTACACCTTCTTGCTTTCTGTGTGAGTGGTCCAAATGGTCAGACACCAACTACCCTAATTATGAACCAGATGGTTCTGGAGGTGATAAGGAACCTATAGAATCCCTTTGGAAATCGGGACAGATTAGCTGCCAGGAACCAGCAGAGATTGAATGCAGAGCAAAGGAATATGCAGACAGGACGTTGGCAGATTTGGGTCAAAATGTGAAATGCGACACTGTTTTTGGTCTCCTTTGTGAGAACACAGATCAGAAAGAACCACCCTGTTTGAATTATGAAATCCGGGTAAAATGCTGTGTGCCAAAAAACGACACATGTACTACCACTACAAGCCAACCTACAACAACTACTACAACAACAACAACAACTCCATCAACAACAACAACAAATCGGCCAACTACAACAGTGATTACCACAGAAGTGTCAACAACAACTGCCACACTGCCCACATCAACAACAACTAAAACTACACCAGTTGAATCAACACCATCAACAACACCAACACCATCCACATCAACAGGAACAAGCACACCTACACCCACTTCTACACCTTCTTGCTTTCTGTGTGAGTGGTCCAAATGGTCAGACACCAACTACCCTAATTATGAACCAGATGGTTCTGGAGGTGATAAGGAACCTATAGAATCCCTTTGGAAATCGGGACAGATTAGCTGCCAGGAACCAGCAGAGATTGAATGCAGAGCAAAGGAATATGCAGACAGGACGTTGGCAGATTTGGGTCAAAATGTGAAATGCGACACTGTTTTTGGTCTCCTTTGTGAGAACACAGACCAGAAAGAACCACCCTGTTTGAACTATGAAATCCGGGTAAAATGCTGTGTGCCAAAAAACGACACATGTACTACCACTACAAGCCAACCTACAACAACTACTACAACAACAACAACAACAACTCCATCAACAACAACATCAAATCGGCCAACTACAACAGTGATTACCACAGAAGTGTCAACAACAACTGCCACACTGCCCACATCAACAACAACTAAAACTACAACAGTTGAATCAACACCATCAACAACACCAACACCATCCACATCAACAGGAACAAGCACACCTACACCCACTTCTACACCTTCTTGCTTCCTGTGTCAGTGGTCCAAATGGTCAGACACCAACTACCCTAATTATGAACCAGATGGTTCTGGAGGTGATAAGGAACCTATAGAATCCCTTTGGACATCGGGACAGATTAGCTGCCAGGAACCAGCAGAGATTGAATGTAGAGCAAAGGAATATGCAGACAGGACGTTGGCAGATTTGGGTCAAAATGTGAAATGCGACACTGTTTTTGGTCTCCTTTGTGAGAACACAGATCAGAAAGAACCACCCTGTTTGAATTATGAAATCCGGGTAAAATGCTGTGTGCCAAAAAACGACACATGTACTACCACTACAAGCCAACCTACAACAACTACTACAACAACAACAACAACTCCATCAACAACAACAACAAATCGGCCAACTACAACAGTGATTACCACAGAAGTGTCAACAACAACTGCTACACTGCCCACATCAACAACAACTAAAACTACAACAGTTGAATCAACACCATCAACAACACCAACACCATCCACATCAACAGGAACAAGCACACCTACACCCACTTCTACACCTTCTTGCTTCCTGTGTGAGTGGTCCAAATGGTCAGACACCAACTACCCTAATTATGAACCAGATGGTTCTGGAGGTGATAAGGAACCTATAGAATCCCTTTGGAAATCGGGACAGATTAGCTGCCAGGAACCGGCAGAGATTGAATGCAGAGCAAAGGAATATGCAGACAGGACGTTGGCAGATTTGAGTCAAAATGTGAAATGCGACACTGTTTTTGGTCTCCTTTGTGAGAACACAGACCAGAAAGAACCACCCTGTTTGAATTATGAAATCCGGGTAAAATGCTGTGTGCCAAAAAACAACACATGTACTACCACTACAAGCCAACCTACAACAACTACTACAACAACAACAACAACTCCATCAACAACAACAACAAATCGGCCAACTACAACAGTGATTACCACAGAAGTGTCAACAACAACTGCCACACTGCCCACATCAACAACAACTAAAACTACAACAGTTGAATCAACACCATCAACAACACCAACACCATCCACATCAACAGGAACAAGCACACCTACACCCACTTCTACACCTTCTTGCTTCCTGTGTCAGTGGTCCAAATGGTCAGACACCAACTACCCTAATTATGAACCAGATGGTTCTGGAGGTGATAAGGAACCTATAGAATCCCTTTGGACATCGGGACAGATTAGCTGCCAGGAACCAGCAGAGATTGAATGTAGAGCAAAGGAATATGCAGACAGGACGTTGGCAGATTTGGGTCAAAATGTGAAATGCGACACTGTTTTTGGTCTCCTTTGTGAGAACACAGACCAGAAAGAACCACCCTGTTTGAACTATGAAATCCGGGTAAAATGCTGTGTGCCAAAAAACGACACATGTACTACCACTACAAGCCAACCTACAACAACTACTACAACAACAACAACAACAACTCCATCAACAACAACAACAAATCGGCCAACTACAACAGTGATTACCACAGAAGTGTCAACAACAACTGCCACACTGCCCACATCAACAACAACTAAAACTACAACAGTTGAATCAACACCATCAACAACACCAACACCATCCACATCAACAGGAACAAGCACACCTACACCCACTTCTACACCTTCTTGCTTCCTGTGTCAGTGGTCCAAATGGTCAGACACTAACTACCCTAATTATGAACCAGATGGTTCTGGAGGTGATAAGGAACCTATAGAATCCCTTTGGAAATCGGGACAGATTAGCTGCCAGGAACCAGCAGAGATTGAATGCAGAGCAAAGGAATATGCAGACAGGACGTTGGCAGATTTGGGTCAAAATGTGAGATGCGACACTGTTTTTGGTCTCCTTTGTGAGAACACAGATCAGAAAGAACCACCCTGTTTGAATTATGAAATCCGGGTAAAATGCTGTGTGCCAAAAAACGACACATGTACTACCACTACAAGCCAACCTACAACAACTACAACAACAACAACAACAACAACTCCATCAACAACAACAACAAATCGGCCAACTACAACAGTGATTACCACAGAAGTGTCAACAACAACTGCCACACTGCCCACATCAACAACAACTAAAACTACAACAGTTGAATCAACACCATCAACAACACCAACACCATCCACATCAACAGGAACAAGCACACCTACACCCACTTCTACACCTTCTTGCTTCCTGTGTGAGTGGTCCAAATGGTCAGACACCAACTACCCTAATTATGAACCAGATGGTTCTGGAGGTGATAAGGAACCTATAGAATCCCTTTGGACATCGGGACAGATTAGCTGCCAGGAACCAGCAGAGATTGAATGCAGAGCAAAGGAATATGCAGACAGGACGTTGGCAGATTTGGGTCAAAATGTGAAATGCGACACTGTTTTTGGTCTCCTTTGTGAGAACACAGATCAGAAAGAACCACCCTGTTTGAACTATGAAATCCGGGTAAAATGCTGTGTGCCAAAAAACGACACATGTTCTACCACTACAAGCCAACCTACAACAACTACTACAACAACAACAACAACTCCATCAACAACAACATCAAATCGGCCAACTACAACAGTGATTACCACAGAAGTGTCAACAACAACTGCCACACTGCCCACATCAACAACAACTAAAACTACACCAGTTGAATCAACACCATCAACAACACCAACACCATCCACATCAACAGGAACAAGCACACCTACACCCACTTCTACACCTTCTTGCTTCCTGTGTCAGTGGTCCAAATGGTCAGACACCAACTACCCTAATTATGAACCAGATGGTTCTGGAGGTGATAAGGAACCTATAGAATCCCTTTGGACATCGGGACAGATTAGCTGCCAGGAACCAGCAGAGATTGAATGTAGAGCAAAGGAATATGCAGACAGGACGTTGGCAGATTTGGGTCAAAATGTGAAATGCGACACTGTTTTTGGTCTCCTTTGTGAGAACACAGATCAGAAAGAACCACCCTGTTTGAATTATGAAATCCGGGTAAAATGCTGTGTGCCAAAAAACGACACATGTACTACCACTACAAGCCAACCTACAACAACTACTACAACAACAACAACAACTCCATCAACAACAACAACAAATCGGCCAACTACAACAGTGATTACCACAGAAGTGTCAACAACAACTGCCACACTGCCCACATCAACAACAACTAAAACTACAACAGTTGAATCAACACCATCAACAACACCAACACCATCCACATCAACAGGAACAAGCACACCTACACCCACTTCTACACCTTCTTGCTTCCTGTGTCAGTGGTCCAAATGGTCAGACACCAACTACCCTAATTATGAACCAGATGGTTCTGGAGGTGATAAGGAACCTATAGAATCCCTTTGGACATCGGGACAGATTAGCTGCCAGGAACCAGAAGAGATTGAATGCAGAGCAAAGGAATATGCAGACAGGACGTTGGCAGATTTGGGTCAAAATGTGAAATGCGACACTGTTTTTGGTCTCCTTTGTGAGAACACAGACCAGAAAAAGCCACCCTGTTTGAATTATGAAATCCGGGTAAAATGCTGTGTGCCAAAAAACAACACATGTACTACCACTACAAGCCAACCTACAACAACTACTACAACAACAACAACAACTCCATCAACAACAACAACAAATCGGCCAACTACAACAGTGATTACCACAGAAGTGTCAACAACAACTGCCACACTGCCCACATCAACAACAACTACAACAACAACTCCATCAACAACAACAAAACGGCCAACTACAACAGTGATGACCACAGAAGTGTCAACAACAGCTGCCACACTGCCCACATCAACAACAACTAAAACTACAACAGTTGAACCAACACCATCAACAACTCCAACACAACCACCATCCACATCAACAGAAAAAACACCATACACTACATCCAGTCTAGCCTCTACAGGGAATACAACACAATCGCATACCAGTTCTTTGCAGTCAACGACTACAAGCTTTCCACGAAATAAAACTACATTTTCTTTGATCACAAAGTCATTTGTTACAACCACAGTCTCATCACATGAACAAAATGGATCCAGATGTTTCTGCACATATGGAACTGAGAAGTTCATCATTGGCAAGTAGTAATGGGATTTCAAATAATATTTTACTTTCATTGTAAATGATTTTGACATCATACTATACTGGAGAATATATCTATCTATACATCTACAAAATGGCAACTTAACAGCAGAGACAAAAGCTGATTTTTTTAGATTAGCATTTTCACAAGACAGCACAGTAAAACACATTAAAAAAAAACAAAAAACAGGGTTGTGCAGTATGAAAATCTAAGTGGGTAGGTAGGTACAAGCTCAGCAGTATTGTTAACTATTAAACTATAAACTATACATAGTACAGTTCCCTGTAGATAAATAAATATTTCACTTCACAAGGAGGTAAGAAATATAAACAAGAAATACAAAAGATACAGATATAGCTATAAGACTCGTATAAAATATGTAAACATCTTCTTATTGGTCCTGGAAGTGTTCAGTAGCAGGTTGTTCCTATGGCATTTCATATAGTATTTACCTTTAACATAAGACGTTTTCAATGCGATTTTGGGACATTTCTGTTGGTTCATTCATCTTAAATTTTCACACAGTGGATGAATAAAATGATGGATAAAAGTCAAAATTGACAAAACTGTAGATACTTGTTTTTCTTTTGGTTAGCAACAATATGCAAACTAGCTTATTTATTCATTCTTTAATTATATATTTGACTGGCAAATGCTTTCTTGTGAAGTTAATTTAGTGAAATATTTATGTTTTTTTTTTTTTTTTATCTCCATAAAATAAGATGATTAGTTAACCATTTTACTTTTACTTGATTCTACATCTAGGGTCTCTCATGTACAATAAAACTGATGCAGGTCGATGTTTCAACGTTTACTGTGGTTCAAACTGCACTGCAAACATGACGGCACAGCCTTGTCCTCTTTCTACTTCCCCTTCTACGACAACACCCACTACTACTTCTGCTCCTACTCATCCTGTTCCTGAACCCCCTAAAAACTGCTCATACCTTGTTCCACCAAGACCGGTAATCTTAATTAATAATTAATGAAGTGCATTCACAAAACTTTATGTACAGATCAAAAATATTTCAGCTCATTACTGAAGAGTACTGAATGTGTTGTGACTGTATGACCAGAAACATACTTAATATGCGGTCAACGCATTGCAAACGTACAGCCCTTCTGTACAAATTCACTAATGTACTTGTGTTACAGTGTGGTTTAAAATTTTAGTGCTCAAGGAAGCAATGGAGAACAAATTGGAGAAGGATCTACTGTTAATTTAAAAAGGGGCCCAAATAGCAAATCTGCTATACCTGATTTATTGGAATTAAATGTGATTTGTAAAATATAATTTATGTAAGCAAACCATTTTTGTGTGTGACTTTATCTGCTATTTTAGGTCTACTACAGTATAAAGTTTGTCAAATCCTCTTTTAGTAAAGATTTTGTAAATCTGGCATCTAACTCTTAACTGTTCATTTCAATCTAGCATCTACCTCCGTTATTTGTTGGAAAGTTAGACTAAGGACTAAAAACCCCGTTAGAGGAAATATATACTGTATTAATCATTAATTTCTTTCTGTCAGGTTGCTTGCAAACTGTGGATCTATGATTTATTACTTAAGTACATAAACATTTAACAAGTTTTGAATTTCCTTTAATGATAGAATTATATTTAAAAAATCACCTTTGTTTATTTTTGTTTTATACCCATCCTGACTAAAAAGCATAACTACACATGGATTGAAGACTGTATGAAAAAACAGTGCAAAAATGGGACAGTCTCCTCAAGGCCTGTGTGCGATGATCTAGATCCTCCTAAACCAGTGTGTGAAAATAAAATAGCTCCGGTGAAGATTTATGATGGGTGTTGCTATCATTATGAATGTCAATGTAAGTTTATATATACATATAATATATACAAAAAAATTTGTATATTTAATTTCATTTTATAGTAAATTAATTTCTTTTCCCAAACCACAGGTAAATGCTCAGGCTGGGGAGACCCACATTACCTCACTTTTGATGGACAGGATTATATTTTCCAAGGGAACTGCACATACGTGTTGGTTCAGGAAATTATCAAGAAGCACAACTTCAGTGTTCACATCAAGAACTACTACTGTGATAATACTCAAACATTGGCTTGTCCTGAGAGCCTAACTATATACTATGAATCATATAGAATCTACTTGACACAGACAAGAAATCCAACTGTGAACAAGGTAAGGGTCTGGTGTTTTAAAGTAAAACTCTTACATCCATGACTAATTATAAAAAAAATATTGTAAACACAAAAATAACTCATCAGACAAAAAAATTGTCTCCTGTGACTGTCATGTACCTCATAGCATGTAATACCTCCACAAGCACATATAACAGCTGGAATCATTATGGACAAGTTTCTGGATGTAAACCACATCAATGTTCAGCCACTCCTGCATCCTGCAAGAATTTCCTGTAGAATGGATTTTTGCCACTGGTAGTAGATCTGTATGACTGTACGCTTCCATACACCTGCAAATTCAGCTACTTCCTTCACGCTATGGCCTTTGACACACCCAAATGCAACCACTCTTTACTACCAATATTTAACATTTGCTTTGCGACCCGTTTTCCACACATTAAACAAGACATTCATTGCAATATGCCACACATCCTGCAGGTTTTTATAGCCCCATAATTTCTGTACCATGCCAACTGCAAGAGCACACCAAGTGACTAATTCTTTTTGTCTGGTGATTGTTATGGACCACAAGCAACTATTCATTTTATAGACAAATGCATCTTATAGTAGGGCTGCCCTCTAAAAGTCAACGAGTCGAATAGTCAGTTGGCGGCCCTTTAAGTCGACTGAGACCCTTCAAGGGTCTGAGGAGGTTTGAGGAGAATCCGAACAAATGAAACCGAACTCTGCTCTTCATTTAGTCAGACATCAAACACTGCTTCAAACGAGGGAGCTGACTTCCATTTAGACATGATGGCTGTTTGAAGGAAAAATGGGCCGAAGACTTTTGTTTTATTTTAATTCCATTATTTTAGATCCTAAATTACAGATATTTATATTTATTCGTCTACAGCTAAGATTATCTTTATTTAAACATAAGTACAGTCATTAATATGCCTGCCGATAAACGAGAGATAATTATTTCAGCGCGGGTAAAATAATAAACAGTTTCAGGTCTACCATTCTTCTTTTCATCTATATTTACTTTAAATATGGACTAATCTGGTTCTATTTAGCAGTTCATTATTTATGAGAGATGAAAGACGAAGGGTCCTCCTACTGAAGAAGCTGTTAAAAGAGAAATTAAAAAGACTATAAGCTATAAGCGCTAATGTTTAGCATAAATACGCGCTGCTGCCCGACGCTGTAATTAAAGGCTCCAGTTCAGATCGATCATCATACGCCACGTCTCTTTCAGTTCAGAAACATGTCCCTGTGACTCTGCTGACTTTCTAAATGAGGAGGACATCAGATTTTAACCATATGCAGATTGATTTACTGATTACTAGATAATGTACATGGAGAAAAAAAAAGTGAACGAATAGTCGAATCGTTGACCAGGACGGGCGAATCCGATTCGACTGACAAAATTCTGAGTCGGGTACAGCCCTATCTTATAATGTGAATTACATTTTGTTACATATCTGTTTGATGTATTTTTAGCTTGTGTTCAGAACAATCTAATCTAAAACTCTAAAACTAAACCTTTTATTTGTTCCAGGTGTTTGTAAATGACAAACCAGAAATTCCAGCCATCACGTTTCCAGAGTTCACCATCACCAGTAATGGGATTGAGGTGGCTGTGAACATTACTGCAATACAAGCTCAGATTTCCTTCAAAGGCCTATACTTTTCAATCACTCTGCCAATTTCTTTATTCTACAACAACACTGAGGGACAGTGTGGTATGTGCAACTACATAATATATACAACATGTGAAGAGTTTTGTTGCAATATGCATTTTACACCATTTTAATGATATGTTGTTGTTTTTGTTCAGGCTTTACCCATACCAGAAACGATTAAAATAATTTATCTTTATTGAAGAAATACACATTGGCCTTCCATTTAAGCTGTTTTCTTTTTTAAAGCTCTTTATTCAAAATTCTTACAAACTGATATACAAAATAAAACTTTCCATTAGGGCTGCCTTCTTGAAGTCGACCAGGTCACTGTAAGCCTTCTTGACTTACAGTGATAAATATATATGTAAGTTCTAGCTGGGCTATGACACACGCTTGCTAAAAAATTAAATCCACGTGACGACGTGTGCTGGCGGTTCACCACTGAAGGAAGCTAAGGCTGAGAAACACGGGGGGAGCGATGTCTCACAGATTTATTCTCTTATTTATTCGTCTACAGCTGAGATTATCTTTAAAGATAAGTACAGTCACCTAATACGCCTGCCGATAAACGAAAGATAATTATTTCAGCGCGGGTAATATAATAAACAGTTTCAGGTCTACCATTCTTCTTTTTACCTAAAAATAATTTAAATATGGACTAATTTGGTTTAATTTAGCAGTTCATTATTTATAAGAGATGAAAGAAGAAGGGTCCTCCTACTGAAGAAGCTTAATTTAGCATACAGACGCGCTGCTGCCCGACTTTATATCCTGTAATTAAATCAGGCTCCAGTTCAGATCGATCATCATACGCCAGATCTGAACCGTGTGCAGACTGATTTACTGATTACTAGATAATGTACATGGGGAAAAAAACATGAACTAATAGTCGAATCATTGACCAGGACGGGCGAATCCGATTCGACTGACAAAATTCTGAGTTGGGTACAGCCCTACTTTCCATTATATATATATTTACAGCATGCTTAGTTATTAATAAAATCATAGGATATGTCCATTCCTGATCTTGCCTAATTTGTTTGGGTATATCATCTTGAAATACCGTAATGATCAAAAATGTTGGCACCCCTGAAATTATTGCAATTACACATGTTTTGTTATTGTCACGCTTCCGGGTTTTCCCAACTCCTCGCTCCTCCTGACATAGTACAGTTTCAAAGGGCATTTCACTATGACGTTACACTCACATGTCCCCAGTTGACCATCCAGCTTCGTTCCAGGTCTCCACAGAACAAACAGCTGTAGCCCATTAGCCCCAGTATATATGCCCCTCTCAAACACTTCCTTGTGTGCGAATTTTTGCTAAACATTTGTTTGCGATTCTGGGCGGTTCTCCTTGTATCTCTCTATCCTCTTTTGCTTGTCCCTTGTCAGGTTTTCTCTGTCTGATCTCTCTTTGGCTCTTGACCTCTCTTTCATTTATTCATTCATTCTCTTGCCTAGCCTTTCCAACTTATCTGCCTGTCTACTTTGGTTCTGATCTCTGCATGTCTTTCACTTTGATTGCCTTCACCCTCCATGTTGGTTTGTGTATTGTTGCTGCGCTGGATTACTTGAATGTTTAATAAAACCCGTCTGACTTTTAGCTCTGCATGCGTCTGTCCTGGTTCTATGTCTTTGACAAAAACTTTGTCTTCCTCACAATGACGTGCAATAAGTGGTGGGTAATCAAGGCCAGTTTATAGGCCAACACAATCAGCTTTTCGGTTCTCTCAGAGACTCAGATGAGTATCTCGCCTACTGATGAATCTGAACCAGCTTCCTCTCTCCTATCTGCTGGTTAATTTTTTTCAGTCAGCAAGCCTGATAAGTTTGACGGAGCTCCAAATCTGTGTTGCCGTTTCCTCCCTCAGTGCTCCAGCTACTTCTCTAACTCTCCTCCCAGTTCCGACTTCAGCACTGTGGCGGCTGGAAGTGGCTGGAATGAACCAGCGCAGCTTACAGTGTTATGGACTTAATGCGGACCTCTGTAAGGAGCTGGCAGTCTGATGCTGGAGGAACTTATTTAGCTCACTCTCAGGCTTGACCAGCATGGAGCAAGCTTGAGTCTCCACGAGAGCTTCGTGACTCGCACCCGCAAGCTTCGTGACCCGGACCCATGCAGGTGGATTCCTCCAGGCTGTCTTCAGGGGAGAGGCATACTGACTTCGCAGAGGCCTCTACTTCTCTAACTCTCCTCCCAGTTCCGACTTCAGCACTGTGGCGGCTGGAAGTGGCTGGAATGAACCAGCGCAGCTTACAGTGTTATGGACTTAATGCGGACATCTGTAAGGAGCTGGCAGTCTGATGCTGGAGGAACTTATTTCGCTCACTCTCAGGCTCGACCAGCATGGAGCAAGCTCAAGTCGCCACGAGAGCTTCGTGACTCGCACCCGCAAGCTTCGTGACCCGGACCCATGCAGGTGGATTCCTCCAGGCTGTCTTCAGGGGAGAGGCATACTGACTTCACGGAGGCCTCTACTGTGGTTCAGCAGGCCACTTTCTCCATGACTGTGATGCTCGTCCCCAAATACCTCAAAGGTCTTCCCCAAGCAAAGGCGTGAGCACCACCTTACACACCACTGTGGTGAGTAACCCCACGCCGGGGATGGTCACAAGGTCTTTCATAATTCCTGTGACCCTACGTTATCAGAGTTATTCCTGTGTATCCGCAGCCCTGATAGACTCTGGAGCGGAGTCAGGCGGCCAGACAGCTACAACTGCCTGTCATTGCACTCAAATAGTCCCTACGCCTGTGGATGGGGACCCCGTGGGCAACGGGGCCGTTTCCAGAATCACCGCTACCGTTACTATGGACGTTAGTGTTCTTCACTCTGAAGAGATCCAGTTTTTTGTTTGGGACTCGGCCAAGTATGCTGTCATTTTCTGTCTTTCCTGGTTAAAAACAGAGGAAGATTATAGCCTAGTCGGCTCACTGTTTCAATCACAGTCTTCTTTTTTCCCCATGTCTCTATTTCTTCTACTTCCATTGAAAGCCCAGATCAGTCTCCTGTGTGTATTCCTCCCGAGTATTCTGATTTAGCGGAGTCTATGATTGTGCTATCAATTTAATCACCAATCAAATTCCTCCTAAATCCCATGTCTATCTTTTCACCCAGGCAGAGGACAAAGCCATGGAGGAGTACACACAGGAGGCCCTAGCTTAGGTTTATATTCGCCCATCAACATCTCCTGCGGCCGCCGGCTTCTTTTTTGTTAAAAAGAAGGACAGTGGTTTCAGACCATGCATTGACTATCATGGTCTAAATTCTATTACCAAGCCCTTTCTGTATCCACTATTCCCCCTTGGGAACCCCTCTCCGGGATATGTTAGGTCTGTTTGTTATTGACCACATCGATGGCATTCTTATATATTCCCCCGATCTGCCTACTTATGTTCAACACGCCCGGAAGATTCTCTCCTGTATCTTGGAGAATCAATTATACGTCAAGGGAGAGAAGTGTGAATTGCATTTGAGTTCGACCTCGTTTCTAGGCTACGGCATCAGTCCTGAGGGTGTTATTATGGATGGCCATAAGGTAGAGGCTGTGGCAAACTTTGATCTTGCCCTCCATGTTGGTTCGTGTATTGTTACTATGCTTAATTACTTGACTGTTTATTAAAACCCATCTGACTTTTAGCAAGCTTCTTATACCTCCCAACAGCAATTTTAGGATGTCTCTACAGGTGTTCAATGAGATTTAGATCCGGACTCATTACTGACCACTTCAGAACTCTCCAGCGCTTATTTTTGATTCATTTCTGGGTGCTTTCTAAAGTATGTTTGAAGTCATTGTCCTGCAGGAAGACCCATGACCCATGACCTAGAACGCAAACCAAGCTTTCTGACACAGGGCTCTGCACTGCGACCCAAAGTCCTTTGCTAATCTTCAGATTTCATGTTGCCTTGCACACAGTCAAGACACCCAGTGCCAGAAGCAGCACACAATGCCAAAACATCTTTGAATACCCACCATTTTTGACTCTGTGACGCTGTGTTCTTTTCTTTCTTATTCTGTTATCGGTAAACAGTAGAATGATGTGCTCTTCCAAAAGGCTCAGTCTCATCCTCCAGGGTCTCCTGCCATAGCGTGTAATCTCACTCAAATGTTGTAGAATAGTTTGCGCTGACACTGATGCTCCCTGAGCCTGCAGGATAACTTGAATTTCTTTGGAACTGTATTGGGACTGCTTATCCACCATCTGGACTATCCTGTGTTGCAACCTTTCATCAGTTTTTTCTTCCGTCTGCGTCGAGGGAGATTAGCTACAGTGCCATGGGTTGTAAACTTTTTCATTATGTTGCGCACCGTGGACAAAGGAACACCAAGATCTCTGGAGATGTACCCCTGAGATTGTTAATATTTTCCCACAATTTTTTTCAATTCCTCACACTCTTTTCCTTGATTAGTGTGGCACACACCGACACACAATGCAAAAGTCTTCTCCTTTTTATCTGGTTTCATGTGTGATTTTTATATTGCCCACACCTGTTACTTACCCAGGTGAGTTTGAAGGAGCATCACCTGCTTGAAACAAAGTTATTTACCAAAAAAAAAAGGTTTGTGTCAATTATGTCAAATTTGCCATTTTCTCTCTTGTTTTGTGTTGTTCCAATAAACACAAAGGAAATAAACGTGTGTATAACAAAGCATGTGTAATTGCAATAATTTTCTAAGAGAAATACTTCATTTTCAGGGGTGCCAACACTTTTGGCCATGACTGTATGTTTTGGTAAACATTGTATTGTACATGCATATATATTAAATTGTCATATAAGGAAAGGGACAGTTTCCTAAACTGAACTGTTAAGCTGTTTATTTGTCTTGAAAGGTGTTTGTGACAACATCAAGACAAATGACTGCAGGCTACCTGATGGAAAAATCGCTCCTTCATGTGAGAATATGGCAGGTGCTTGGAAAGTGAATAACACACACTGCCCTTCTGTACCACCCCCCACTCAACCACCTTCTATTACTACTACTACTACGACTACTGTACCTCGTTATTCAGACATCTGTGAAATCATCCTCAGCAAGTAAGTAAAAAAACACTGTCACAATTAAGACATTATGCTATATATAGTGTATTTATAATTGTGAATGGCCCAGATTAATGTACATAATTAAAAGAGTACATATTATGCTCTTTAATTACATATCGTCGCTGTCCAATTAAAAACATGTATCTCCACTTTTGTCCATTTTTACTTTTATTCATCATTTGAATAAACCAACTGCTGTTTATACTGAGTGAGAATCTCAAGATGAATGGACCAACAGAAACAACCTAAAACTGTTTGGAAAGATGTCTGGTTCCATTGATTTACATTGAAGTTAAATGAGGTTTTTGGCCTCTCCTGTAAAGTTGGCATTTTGGAGATACTTGTTTTTTATTGGACAGCGACGATATAATTTTGTTTTTGGGTTCTACTAGACTAGATTTATTATACATCTGTGTTCACCCTCTAAAGCACTCTGTTTGAGCTCCTGGATCTTTAAGTCTCTACATGTAATGTGACCTGATGTAACAAGGAAAAGAGCAGAAATTCTAAAGAACTGATAAAAGTGGTTCCTGTGGGAGAGAGTTTCTAACCTTTATATGTTTGCAGACCATTTCCTTGCACAAAAAGCTACATGATACAATATAGAAAGAAAAAAACAAAAGCATAACACCCCACCCCTTCTTTAATAATGATGAAGTTCAATATGATTATGATGTACAAGGTGTATCAAATATTTTAGTGCTTTGCTTTCATTCTGTATCAAAATTGTTTGTTTTTATAGTGTGTTTAAAGAGTGTCACAAAATCCATCCTCCTGAACCTTTCTACAAGGCGTGTAAATATGATGTGTCTCACATGCAAAACTCCACCGGTTGCTACAGTCTGGAGGGTTATGCTAGTGTGTGTGCTGATGATTCTATATGTGTGGATTGGAGGAATTCGACTAATGGAGTTTGTGGTAAGATGCAGAAAATAACGTTCATATTAAATACTGGATTCCAAGACATAGATTATTGTTTTCATAAGTGTTCTCTCTTTTTTTTTGGCAGCGTACAACTGTACCGGTTCTAAAGTCTACAAGGCATGTGGCCCCATTGTGGAAGAAACCTGCAATTCAATGTAAACCTTATTTTACAACTACAATTCCTACAATTCCAACAAAATTTGACAACAGCTTAATTGTGGCCTTTGATATTTTCATGTTATGTATTGATAGTAAGTGCCCAGTATTTCTTTATCATAATTCCAGGTATAATGAGAAGTTTGAAGCTTGTGAATCTCAGGTGTGTCGTTTCAAGGAGGGATGCTTTTGTCCTAATGGCACCATTCTCTTTAACACTGCTACAGGCATTTGCACACCCTTCTGTGGTAAGCTAATACTGTGAGTCTTAATAGATATGTAATGTAACAGATGCAATTCTGTAAGCTTTAATCTATCAGCAGCTTATTATATGTGTCTGTTACTTTAGCTATAAATGTATTCCTTCTGTGTCTTAGGTTGTGTAGGTTCTGATGGTCTGCCTAAGAAGGTAAGTTAAGTAAACAGAACAATTTCAGTGCAATTTCTTTTTCCAATATACGTAAACAACTAATTATACGTTCAATGAAGATAGGACTGTATTTGTTAAATACTCAACCACTTGCATGAACAGAATAATTAGGCATCACACTCATTTCATAGTACAATGCTTTTTTTTTTAGTTCAAACAATATAACCTAAAATAGTGTAAAAAAAGTGAAATACTTTAGAAATACAGAATGTGTCAAAGACTAAACGGAGCAATTAATATTTCTGATGCAGCCGGGAGACAGTTGGCGCATGAATTGTAAAGATTGCAACTGCAGTGCAGAGTCTATGGGTGCAGTTTGTGAACCTGTCCAGTGTCCAGCAGTAAAACCCTGTGACAAGCCCGGCTATGAGAACAAAACTGTGGATTGCTGTCTGGAGTGTGGTGAGTGATCAGTATTTTGGGGGGATTTTTATAGCATCTAGCCTATAAATGTACCTTAGCTATATTACAACTGAGCAACTGCTTTCATAATATTGAGGCAGTCAATTGGTGCAGGTAAAAGGTACTTTCACTTCCTTGTGTTTATGTATTAAGTAACTAGTACCCTTTCATTACATATTCAAAATGACAATAACGTCTGGTATTTTATTTGCATTGTAAACACTTGGCTTTATATGTAATTTATCAGGCAAATGGTCAGTTGTAGGACAAGGACAGATAAACCTCTTTGTTGTTTCCTAATAAAAATACACATATTTAGGATATCCCCGATAAATAATACATAGTAAATCAAATGCTGGATTCAAATGATTAACAAACTATTATGACTATTATTTACAATAGGTTAGTTTTAGATTTTGGGTTGAGCTTGAGGTCAAGGTTATGATTAGGAAGATTTAAGCTAAATTTAATAGATGTTTATTTAAGTGTAAGTTAAATGAAAGATCCAACTATGATGTTACCTGTACATATGCTAATAAAGCTGGTAATATATGTCTCTCTCTCTCTCTCTCTCTCTCTCTCTCCCTCTCTCTCTCTCTCTCTCTCTCTCTCACTCACTAACAGTGTGCAATACTAATCTGTGCCCCAGTCCCACAACTGTGACATGCAAAATTGGATTTGAGGTTGTACAAAACAAGATTGAGGGTGCCTGCTGCCCCACTTTCTCTTGCAGTAAGTCTTAGTCTCACAGTTTCTACTTTATATCACCTTCAGACTCAGTTTAGCTGAGCACTGAATTGAGACATCTAATCTTTACATTTGCAACTATTTTCAATCTCCGTTTGTTTTATTAGAACCCAAGTCAGTTTGTGTCTTCAACAACACAGAATATTGGGTAAGATTAATGTTTTGTTTATTGTTTGCACTTTGCATACTGTTAGATCACAGCTTCTTTGAAACTTTACAATAAATACAGACAGCTCATGAATTGATGAAAGTGTGTTTTTTGCTAATACAGATGGTAATTGGAAAGGACATTTCCAATTCTTATGCTGCAGTGTAGAATGAGTCCTTTTTTCGACTTAGCAACAAGTATAGGCTTCTATACAGCTTTAAAGGCAATATGTTAATTATTAAAAGTCTGTGATGTGAGAACAAATGACTTCACAGTGCTTCATTTGTCATTAGAGTTACAATATAGCAGCCTTCCTGAGACCAAATGTCCTAGGCCAAAACATTCCTAGACTGCAGAGTAAGGATCATCTTTCTTTGTTGGATTCCAAACTATATAGGTTGGATTTGTCTTCCACCATCAATAAACAATTGAGAATGTGTCTAGTGTTTTGCAAAGAACCTGCCAGTTGGAAGTGCAGTTAAGCAATAAAGAGACCTATGACATGTGTTACTAACAGCTGATTGTATCTTATTCATTTATAGCCTGGAGTTAAAATTTCAGTGGGTGCCTGTGAGGACTGTACCTGTGGGTCCATCGTGGACCAGAAGACTGGATTACTAACTCCAGACTGCTCTCCTGTAATCTGTAACACAACCTGCTCTTTGGTAATGACCCTAATCTGTGTATTCTAATTGTATAACAAATAGTTATAAATAGCTTCATATGGTTTGCCTTGCGTTTTTAGGTGAAACTTTAACCTTTATTTCCATTCTAACATATTGAATACTAATATTGATACAAGGGAAAAACAAGGACTGACTGCTGATATGGTTTGTTAATGTTATTGTTATGCAAATAAGAGAAACAATGAATTATTTATATTTGATTTACAGCCTCCATCAACAGGTTTTATTGCTGCCTTGTGACTTACTACCAAGAAATAAGAAGACTGTTGCAAAAATATAAAGGTTTTTTTTTCTGCCTGTAAAGCAAGATTTTATGGGCAATAAAAGTTCATCAGATTCAATTCGTTATAAAATGCAACATGCTATCAGCTAAATGTCCTGCCCCTGTTTGTCTATTTTCTCTGGTTTTTTGTTTTTTGTCATTTCCATGTGCCTTTTGTTGTCCTGTTCCATGTGCTTCTGTTTGTTTTGGTTATGTTTCTCCTGTCTCTGCCCCCTTGTCAGGCCCCTCACCTGTCCCTAGTTTGTGGCTCAGCCCCTTTCCAAGTGTTTCTCATTAGTTCTTGTTGTTTTATACTCCCTGTGGTTCCCTTTGTTCTTGCTTGGTGTTTTGTCCTTATGTATGTTGTTTTTGTATCCATGTTCCAAGTAGTATCTGCTTTCTTTGGTTTTGTTTTATTTTATTTGCTCCTTATTAATTACTTGTGCTTACATCCTGCTTCCTCATTTTGACCCCCACATGACAGGTAGAATGCAGAGAAATAGTTGAACTAATTGGCAATTGTAGAACTACAGTGCTGATCAAAACATGTGTAGATACAAGGAGGTGTACTTAGCAAAATTGCCCATCAGTGTGCATGTAGGCTTATAGAACACACAGATAATACTACCTAAACAAAAAAAGGTATATATATATGTGTGTATTTTAGAATCAGGTTACATAGAAATGAAATATTTTAAAAATGTCATAAGCATTTTTAATGATCTAATTATACTAGAATGGTATTGTTTTTTTGTTTTTTTTTATTTAGGGTTTTACTTATGACCCTTCCTCAGTTGAATGCTGTGGAACATGTCAACAAACACACTGCATTTATGCAGATCAGAATGGGACAGATTGGACTGTTGAGGTATGGTCAACAGAATATGATTTTAAATTCAATTTCCAAATTCTATTTATTTATGGCCTAATTACTGCATCATAATCATTCATGTCTTTTTGTGTCTGATCTTGTTCAGGTTGGAAAGAACTTCACCCTTCCAAATGAAAAGTGTATACACTATTATTGCAGTAAAAACAATGATGCATTTATTTTAGTGAAAAGCTCTACATACTGCCCAGCATTTAACCAAGCGGACTGTGTACCTGTAAGTTTAACAATCTAATTTCATATACAAAGCCATTAAATCACAGTTAATCTGCATTAATCTGCATGGTATAAATCAATAATTTTAAAAAATTACACTGTTTTTTCAAGGGCACCGAGACAGCCACGCCAGATGGGTGTTGCAGAACTTGTAAGATACACTTTGTTTATCTTTAATTCTCCATCTCTCACAAAAAATATTATAGTTATTGTTTCTTCAGTCCCACAACTGCTGGTGTGTGGTGGCACCAAAGTCACCACCAAGATGAACAGTTTTGTTGTCACATGTCCAGAAAATGTGTTGCATTAGCCTGAAAACATACTGAGAGACACTACATCTATATGTGTAGCTCTTTAAATATTGCCCATATCAGTCTAAATTTATCTTCATTTATTGTTCCTGGTAACCTTTCCCTCTGTGTATAACTATTACTTTGCTTAGTAATGTATTTTAAAGCTGGCACCTACAATATATTTTAGTTGTTATAGATCTGTGTTTCTTCTTTCAGGTGAGATGCAGAACCTGAACTGTCGTGTCCAGAGGAACAACACCTACCTGGAGGTGAACAACTGTAAGTCTGTACATTCTGTGGAGATAACCTCCTGCTCCGGCTCCTGTGACACCAGCTCAATGTAAGTGTTCCCTTGCAAACAAAGACACTCATACATACATGCACCTCTGTAATAGAGATGTAGGAACAGTTTTCCTTACCTTTCCAGCGTATTATAGCATTATAGTATATAGGAATTCTTTGGAAACCCTATAAAGCCCACAGTGGTCAGTGCAGATGCCAGCAGTTATGGTCTTGGTGGAGTCCTACTGCATAGCCATGATGGGAAACTAAAGCCAGTGGCTTTCTGCTCAAGAACCTTGACTGATGCTGAGAAGTGATAAGCACAGATAGAGAAGGAATGTCCCGCTGGTGTGTGAGCCTCAGAGCAGTTTTATCAATACCTCTGTGGTCTTGAAAGTAGTGGTCTTTAAATCGATAACAGTCCATAAGCCATTAGTGACCCTTATCAACTCAAAGGATCTCAACACCGCTCCTGTGCGATGCCAGCCCTCCTCATTAGGTCGATGAGGTTCAACCCGACAGCCGAGTATGTTCCTGGGAGGAAATTTGTGGTTGCAGATGATCTATTGAGGCAACCGATGGAAGAGTCAGAGCTGAATAACCAGGAGGAAGAAGTGAAAGCATGTGTAGATGCTGAGAAGGAAGACTTGTAATGATGTACTCCAGAGTGTCAGTTCCTTGGGGTTGCGAGGTAGCCTAGGAGTGCTAGGTGGAGACCACTCTGCTTTAGGATCCATTTATCTGTTTTTACAGCTCGCTCAGCCATACCATTGCTTTGTGGATAATGGGGGCCTGAAGCACTATGCTGAAAGTCATACTCTGCAGGAAAATTCTCAAACAAGCAAAACGTATGGAAAGTACTACAATAATAGGCACTCTTCCAAAACAGTTCCTACACTTAACACTGGAGATGGAGTTTGACTAAACCTTGATAGGGAAAAGGCATGGACAAAACCACAATGGTAAAACATGAGGTTGCACCATGCTCTTTTACCCTGCAATGCGAACAAGGCAAAGATACTCAGGAGAAACCACAAGCATAGCTAGCTGGGAAATCAGGAATGGCCTAACGCAGCAGAAGTCTATGTGGTCCTTCCAGTCAGTCATCAGGAGCAGCAAGTGTCTGAAGAACATAACTTTTTTTCTGTTGTAAATGTCTCTAGGCATTATGGTAGTCTAGCCACACCCTCAGTTAGAGTTTTTATGTTCTTTTGATAAGAGACTGACGGGAGTCTGAACACCTCTGTTGACATTTCAGTTTTTATTTTCTTTGTGATGCAGGATGTTGTCAGAGGCCAGAAAAGTTCTTTTGAGATGTATATGCTGCCATTATGTTCTGTTTGTTTTAAGTATATTGTTTAGGACTTAGAGGAGGGGAGATGTCATGTGAAGTAATTTATCATGTGAGGTAAATGGAGCCTATGGAGGAGTGAGCAGATGGCTCAAGAAGGCGGCAACACTGTTATTATGTGAGCCGTGTAAAATGCTATTAAAACGGTTGTGGTTAGTCAAGTGAAATGCCTGGTCATTGGAATAACAAGAAACAAACGTTACAATAACGACTATCATAAACGTGGTGGAACTTGATCCAACATCAGTCCTATTTGAATACCCGCCCTAGTGCTATGTGAATTATTTAGGATGTGTGGATGCAGTTTGAGGGAAGGTTTAGAGATGTAAGTTATTTATTCGTACTTTTGTTTTTTCACTTGCAACACCTATGTGATTTTATGCACCACAATTCATCAGAATAATTTTTCTACATTAGCACTTTCCAACCTCTTGTTAACCTATAGACTTAAACGGACTGTTTTTGTTTTTTACTGTATGAAAGATGTATGTAAAGATGTATGTATGTATGTAAAGGATGTCAGATCTGATTGACTGTCAAAACTATAACACTCTTTATAACTAAAATGTAAATGGGAAGAGGTAAAATGTGCCTAAATGTTAATATGTCCATTTTAAAATATGTACATTTATGGCATTTAGCTGACGCCCTTTTCCAGAGTGCCTTACATGGTTAATCATATAACAGGGAGGCCAGTGTGGTGTTAGGAGTCTTGCCCAAAAGACTCTTATTGGTGTAGCACAGCATAGTTACCCAGACCAGGATTCGAACCCCAGTCTTCCACATGTGGTGGTGGCTCACTGGCGGCTAGTGGTGGTATTCGCTAAGCTACGCCAACAAAAACTAATGTGTGACAATTAATACTGTAGTATCCATATATAGAAAGTACAGACTAGGTAGTAAATGGTGCATTTTAAATATGACTAGCAGAATTTACATGCAGTTAGCTGTAAATGTTTACATATTATATCAGGTTTATGTTGAGAAAAAAACAGCTTTCAATGAATTGGAGATATTGCCAATGATGTCATATTTCACTTACACACAAATGCACAGATATGTACATTCAAGTAACATATAACATGTAACATTCAGCACTTTTCAGAACTTTCCTCTGTTCCTCTGATGGCATTGTCTGTCTCTGCAGATACTCAATGGCAGCGAACAGCATGATGCATCAGTGCTCCTGCTGTCAGGAGCTGCGCACCAGCACCAAGCAGGTGAAGATGAACTGCCCTGGCCAACAGTCGACCACTTACACCTACACTTATGTTGAACAGTGCGGCTGCCACGTGACAGAGTGCAAAGACAAAAAAAGCAGTGATTAAAAATGCTTCTTCAGGTCTCTGATTTCTCACCAACTGATTCTTAGACTTCACATCAACTGTGATCACATCTGATTATGAAACTATGAATCTAAATATAATTTTTGAAGTAAATCCAAGATAACATATCAAATCATGAAAATAATTAACTTCTTTCATTTATTTCTTTTTGGTAAATAGGTTTCTATGTTATTGATATAAGCATTTCTGGCATGATATATCTTAACTTACTCTATGGATTATGGTTGCTCAATATGTCATTTCTTTAAATATTATCTTCTGATGAAATGTATTTTCTTTATATGATCAATGAAAACAATAAATTCAAACAGCATCAATACTGGTGTTGAGTGTACTTTGTTAGTTTAAAATGATATTTTACCATACAGTGAGAAAAGTACTATTATATTTAGAAGATATTTGATCATCAAAATGTACTGCTGCACAAAAAATGCAGAAAAGGCTATATGTAGGTTTCCTAAGATAGATTCCTTACATATCCATGTGATTTTTCAAATGACAGAGAATTCTCACTTGACTAATGCATTTAGAAACCTATCTATTAATATCTTGGAATCAGTGTCATGCTCCTAAGTGTTGTAACAGGTTTTCCAAAACTGAAGCTATACAGGAGCCGCATGACTCACACATGTCCCGTGCTGGTAACCTATCTACCAAACCACATGCATCTTTGTTTTAATTCCTCTCTTTATTTACCATACTTTAGGCGCAGAACAACATAGTCCAACTTAAACAGGTTTACAACTTAAAAGATGTACATTTATCGCCACATTTCTCCAAATTAAAACCAAGAACACGGTCAGAAAAAATGTGCAACTCCTTCGTCCAGTAAGCCCCACCCACTCCGCAAATATATGTGAACCCACATACGGGATATCGGTCACCTGAATTTCCATGGTTAGCAAGGCACAGGCATTGCAAATAAATCTATTGCAGTCCAAATATACAAAATACACATTCTAAAATAATGCATATAAATAAATTACAATAATGAACTGTGCCTAACACTATTAGGAGGCATTTGGCCTAATGCCTAATCTGCATTAAGCTTACAACACTTGCTACAGCCAGCCTACAGCACCTGGAACAATGTAGCAGCAGGTAAGCCATAATATATGTCTGATTACTTCAGTTAATGTCTTAATTACAATCTGAGTGTCACAAATACTACTATTATATTTAAATATATAAGACTATACATATACACGTGGACAAAATTGTTGGTACCCCACAATGGTAACAGAAATAACTTTAATCTGACAAAAGTAATACTAAATAAAAATTCTATGAAAATGAACAAATTAAAAAAAACTCCTAAAACAGGCCTGGACAGAAATGATGGTACCCCTGACAAATTTGACCAAAGGGACATGTTAAATCATGGTGTGTTCACTAATTAGCATCACAGGTGTCTACAAGCTTGTAATCAGTCAGGGGGCCTAAATATAGGGCTACAGGTAGTCACTGTGCTGTTTGGTGACAAGGTGTGTACCACACTCAACATTGACCAGAGGAAGCAATGGAAAGAGTTGTCTCAGGACATTAGAAAGAAAATTATAGACAAGCATGTTAAAGGTAAAGGTTATAAAACCATCTCCAAGCAGCTGGACGTTCCTGTGACCACAGTTGCATATATTATTCAGAAATTTAAGATCCATGGGACTGTAGCCCACCTCCGTGGACGTGGACGCAGGAGGAAAATTGATAACAAATCCAAGAGACAATAATACAAATGGTAACAAAAGAGCCAAGAAAAACTTCTGAAGAGATTAAAGGTGAACTTCAAGCTCAAGGAACCTCAGTGTCAGATCGCACCATCCGTCAATGTTTGAGCCACGTTAAGTGGACTTAATGGGAGATGACCAAGGAGGACACCATTGTTAAAAAAGCCAGACTGGAATTTGCCAAACTACATGTTGACAAGCCACAAAGCTTCTGGGAGAATGTCCTGTGGACAGATGAGACAAAAATGAAACTTTTTGGCAAGGCACATCAGCTCTATGTTCACAGACGGAAAAATGAAGCATATCAAGAAAAGAACACTATCCCTACTGTGAAACAGGGAGGAGGCTCTGTTATGTTCTGGGGCTGCTTTGCTGCATCTGGCACAGGGTGTCTTGAATCTGTGCAGGATACAATGAAATCTTAAGACTAAAAGGAATTCTATAGAGAAATGTGCTGCCCAGTGTCAGAGGGCTTGGTCTCAGTCGCAGGTCATGGGTCTTGCAACAGAATAATGACCCAAAACACACATCTAAAACACCCAAGAATGGCTAAGAGGAAAACACTGGACTATTCTGAAGTGGCCTTCTACGAGCCCTGACCTAAATCCTATTGAGCATCTTTGGAAGGAGCTGAAACATGCCGTCTGGAAAAGGCACCCTTCAAACCTGAGACAACTGGAGCAGTTTGCTCATGAGGGGTGGGCCAAAACACCTGCTGAGAGGTGCAGAAGTCTCATTGACAGATACAGGAATCGTTTGATTGCAGTGATTGCCTCAAAAGGTTGTGCAACAAAATATTAAGTTAAGGGTACCATCATTTCTGTCCAGGCCTCTGTCTGTTTCAGGAGTTTATTTTTTTAAATAATTCTGTTGAAGCATGGTTAAAAAGCAATATCTGACTTTCATTTGTTCATTTTCATAGAATTTTTATTTATTATTACTTTTGTCAGATTAAAGTTATTTCTGTTACCATTGTGGGTTTTTCTTTCATTAACCAAGGGGTACCAACAATTATGTCCAAGTGTGTAAGATTTCATCTCTTGACAGTTTAAAGATTTATTACATATGTTTATGTAGGATGTCTCTGGTAACCTTAAATGAAAATCATGGTCCTTAGTGGTACCGTTATTCGTTTATTTTACTGAACCTACCATGAGGATATCTTTGGTTACACCTAAGATTCAAATAAGTGTGCAGAAGCTCAACTTAAATGCCATTGGGTGAGTGTTATTCTCATTGCCCATATACACTACTCAAAAAAATAAAGGGAACACTTTTTAATCAGAGTATAGCATCAACTCAGTTCAACTTCAGGGATATTGATCTGGTCAGTTAAGTAGTAGGGAGGGCCGTTAATCAGTTTCAGCTGCTTTGGTGTTAATGAAATTAACAGGTGCAGTAGAGGAGCAACAATGAGACCCCCCCCCCCCCCCCCCCAAAACAGGAATTGTTTAAAAGGATGAGGTCATTGACATTTTGTCCCCCATCATCTTTTCCGGCTGATTCTTCACTAGTTTTGCAGTTGACTTGGGTCAGCGTCCCTACTAGTACCAGTGCGAAACCTGGACCCTACTGAGGTTGCACAGGTAGTCCAACTACTGAAGGATGGCACATGTGTCTCCCAGCACAGTCTTAAGAGTACGGTGGAGATTCCAGGAGACAGGCAGTTACTCTAGGAGAGCTGGATAAGGCTGTAGAAGGTCCTTAACCCCTCAGCAGGACCGGTATCTGCTCCTTTGTGCAAGGAGGAACAAGATGAGCACTGCCAGAGACCTACTGCTGTGAATGTGTCTGACCAAACAATCAGAAACAGGCCTTATGAGGGCAACCTGAGGGCCAGACGTCCTGTAGTGGGCCCTGTGCTCACTGGCCAGCACCGTAGAGCTCGACTGGCATTTGCCACAGAACACCAGAATTGACAGATCCGCCACAGGCGCCTTGTGCTTTTCACAGATAAGAGCGGGTTTTACCTGAGCACATGTGACAGACGGGACAGGCTCTGGACATGCCGTGGAAAATGTTACTAGCCTGCTGCATCATTTTTTCGCTTTGATTTTCAGGGTGTCTTTGAATTCAACCCTCTGTAGGGTGATCATTTTCGTTTCCATTAAACGATGTGGCAACCTTTTGTTCCTAACACATTACCCAGTCTATATGAGGAAAGATATTCTGCATGATTTTTTTCCCATTGAGATCTGATGTGTTTTCAAAGTGTTCCCTTTATTTTTTTGAGCAGTGTACAACAACAGTGAAGTCCACTTGTGACAACCAATTCAACAGGGAAAACTAGCTTAATGCAAACAGACAAACAGATCATTGACAATGTATGCTCGATAGAGAGAGAGAGAGAGAGATTACTGTACAGTACATTTCTACAGACAGACCAATGAGGGTGCACATAACAGTTTTATAAACTGACCAATGGCAACGTATGATACATTTCTCCAAACAGACTAATAAGAGGCTATTAGCGGCTGAGTGTGTCCTTTATAGTTCTGTAGACAGATCAATTGAAATATACCGTAGACTATAGACAAACCAATAAGAATGTGTGCAAAGCTACAGTCAGGTTAAATAGGTTAAATACTGGTCTATGGAGAGGCAATAGACATACAATATAGTAAGGAAGCAAGTGTGGGGAATCCTTGTGTCACCTGCAGCCGTAATGCTGAGTCTGATGTCAATGTCAACATATGTTTCAATGTTTCAAATTGCAAAAGTCAGTCTCAGATACTTCCAGCTTTTGTGTTTGAAACTTCAACACCACTTTTATTTCCTCAGTAAGAAGTGTCATGCAAATATAAGGAGTGGGTTTGAATGCAATCAGGCCGAGATAACTTTTATCTTTCTGGTAGGGCTGATGAGCTTTACATGCAGACAACAACTCTGCTACTTGGGTTTGGCTGAACAATCACCGTACAGACCAGTGTCATGGTTGTTGACTCATCTCCAGCGCTGCTGCATTTTGATATTATTTGTTAGTAGATATCTGTCTTCCTTGTCAACTGTATGATTGTTACTGATCATACTCATCTTAGTTCAGTGAGGATCTCCACCATCCTCCAGTGGATGCAGACTTACCAAATGGCTGGGAAGGGGTAGAATTCTTAATCATGGGCAGTTGTCTCTGGAGTGATCCAGACAGTAACACTGAAAACAAAGATTTTGGTTTGAGCAGTAAGTAAAAGAAAAGTAGGTAGCATCACAACAGATAGCACATGGCAGTGTATTCTGGCCATTGAGAAGTTTAGACTTCTGCTCTTATTTGACTTGACAAGGACTGGATCTGACCTCGCCATCTGAATTTCTCTAACATGCTAATAACACGTTCCAAAGCAGATGGTTCTGTGTTCTTAAGTACGTGGGAGTCTTGAGTCACGGTTGGCGATGCTACTACATACATTCCACCTTATGTATGAATACTTCTCATTTGGCTCTGTAATGATTGCAGTAGCTTTCAGCCTCATCTTTAATCAGCATTAACTGTATTCATCCAACACATCTTGGACATATTGAGCAGACCGTTTGTCAGTAGTCTTTGATGGACACCATGGCAAGATCTGTAGAAGGAGTACTTCTAAAACATTCTTGTCCCCTCTTTTCTTTTTGGGCAGCCAAATATATTTCCCTGTTTTAAAGGGGTGAATGACAATGTCTAAAACCTGTGGCTGAGCCAGTAAACATATGTGTATTAATTCATACACAGTCTTAGATAAAGTGGTGTAGGAAGCAGTGTGCCTGTACAAAATACCACAGACTGGATTCTTAATAATAAAAATGCCACTGTTTCTGTTTCTGTCTCTTGCCAGAGAAGTAAACTTAAATCATTCGACTTTAAGTCACACATTTACAACCTGATTTTATCTTGAACATAAGTGACTTGGACTTGATCCATATGACTCAGAAAGACTTGAGACCCACAGTGGAAAGAAACAATGAGATGGTTCTGATCACAGATCACCCTACACAGTCTGTTACTTTATAATGTGAATAGATTCATTAACTGCTGAAAATCTTATATACACCATTGTTGTCCCATGTCTGTTATTCTTCTGTTTAACCTATTCCAGAAGACAAGCGAAGTATCAGAATTGGACTTTGTCTTCATACCAGAAACAAGCTTATCAGCAAGATTATCAATTGCCTTACTAAGCCTCTATTTAGCACACAAACTCAAGCCTTACTAGGGTAAGATAGCAGGTGACGCGATCATTTTCCTCATGGTAATAAAACAAAAGAAACAAGAGCGCCCTCTATGGGACTGGATGCAACAGCTTCTGCCATTCCACCTTAAGCAGGTAATAATAATGCTACTAAAGCTTTGACATTTGACAGTTTGACATCTAACACTTTGATATTGTGATATTGTGCAGAAAACTGATCTATTTACATGAAAAGTAGTTGGTTGTGTAGAGAGCTGTTTACAGTTAGACCTCTACATATTTCTTCCACTTTTTTCTACTAGTCTTTTTTGGAAATTTCCAGTAAGCTCTGTCATTTTGGTTTCTGTTGTTTAAAAATAATTCAAGCTAGTCATTCTATGCTAGTTTAATCATAATCATGTCCACCCGAAAATGATAATAAATACTTTAATAGTACTTTAAAAATGATTTTCACATGTAGTTGTGGTAGACTTTGCATACACCATTATGTCTGTCATGATTATCTGTGTACAGTGGATTCTGTATTTTTTTTTTCAGAAGAGTAAAGGCTATATACACACTAGCATAAGCCACTAACATTCTGTCATAAAAACTATATTGCTGTTATTTTTGGCATTCAGTTATGAAAAGGCATTATATTTACTAAATAATACCTATTGGCTGGTTTAGGTCTCAAAGATTTGCATATGGAACACTTGCATATATTGACTTTGGACTGTATTCGAGACTTACCTGTACTAACTCTGAGCAGCTTGGCTTGGGACTTGCAGCCATGCCTTAAAACTACTTGTTACTTGCAACTTAGTGACTTGTAGTTCCCACCTCTGTCTTATGAATATATATGTATTTGACTTGTTGCTCTGACTCAATATATCCTTTCTTAATGTAATGCCTTGTTCCTGTAGTCTTTCCATTCATACACAGTCACATAATCTGACCTACCTCCCCAGAAGTTAGTAGTATCATTTATCTTCCTGGATATGGACATGTTTAGACTCTGACTGTCATTTGGGGAGATCTGTGCAACAATAGTGCTGTGAAATGGAGCCCCAGTTCAGAGTATTGTCCACAATATGAGCACTTCTACATGAACAGGACCATTAAACTGTAACTGAACTTCAATAAAACCTTTACTTCAACCAATATTTAAAAATAAAGCTGAAAGTCTACATATACATAGATAATCACAACTTGATTACTTTATTTCAAATACTGAATATTTTGGATCTGTTCAGAGCCAAAATCACTGTGTTGTGTCATTGTCCAAAAACTTATGGACCTGACTGGTTATAGAATGTAATATGTATTTATAGTATGTATTGTGAATTGTTATGTAATAATAATAATTATTTAGTAATACTATATACTATAGATTGCAGTATGTAGTATGTTGACAAATGTATCCACAAGATGGTGCTGTGGTCATATGAAGACAGGTGGAGGTGCTAATGAAATACAGGCAGGAAAAAGGACATTTCCTTTGCTGAGGCCCAAATTTGTAGTTGTCACTGAATCCTACCTATCTGCTATTGCCTTCATTAGCGTCTTTGTACAGCCCATTGAATTAGTAGTGCTAAACAATCACATGTCCAATGCTAATGCTGCTGTCTGCAACACAAACACACTAAACTAACTCACTTCACATCAAAGCGTTTCTTGACCATGAATTATGTCAGTCAAACCAAACCTCCAGGGACACTTCTCAAACCAAGTGAATAGTGATATGACGATCACCTGGTTCTGTTGAAGGGCCATTTGATAAGAACGGGAGCTTAATTGTACTCTGGAGCCTTTCGTTTTATTCTGCCCACTTTAAGTCCTTTCCAGATGTTCTGTTGTTTGTGTGCTCTGTACTCTGCGCTGGACTATGAGGTCGTAGAGAGGGTCTGTCTGTCTACCATCAAACAGGGTGTGGATAAGGGTGCCCTTGTATGCATTCATTCAGCATTTCAATTTGTTCTCTGACCCTTCACTGATTAAGAGTCATTCGAATATGGTGCATGTGAACCCCAGTTTGACCCCAGTACTGTCATTTGGCTGCAGAGAGTAAAAACGCAATTCTTTGTGACACTGTTTTGATCTACGATCACTTTACACACTACTAGTTAAGATGTACTGTAAGTGTCTGTGGTGCAACCGGAACCTGTGCGTTGTTAGCTTTAAACTAACTACTCTTAACGTAATTAGGATGGATTTTGCACCCTTAAGACTGAAATTACATTCAGCCTTTGCAACTGGCTTCTGGTATATAGAAAGTCAGTTTTAACCTTGACAACATCCCCTACACAGCCTGGAATGGTAGATTTCTGCACTTAGAATCCATTTATGATCTACTGTCA
The DNA here is from genome assembly GCA_024036415.1 of Prochilodus magdalenae. Taxonomy (NCBI): domain Eukaryota; kingdom Metazoa; phylum Chordata; class Actinopteri; order Characiformes; family Prochilodontidae; genus Prochilodus; species Prochilodus magdalenae. The sequence goes on along the minus strand of JAMWET010007209.1, from coordinate 678,923 downwards.
TAATTTTTGCTGAGGCTAAACTTGTGCTGGTACATGTTATTTTTGTGAGGGTCATTTGTCATATATATATATATATATATATGGTCCTTATATATATATATATATATATATATATATATATATATATATATATATATATATATATATATATATGTATATATATATATATACATATATATATTAGCATTGGGCATGTGATTGTTTAGCACTACTAATTCAATGGGCTGCACAAAGAAGCTAATGAAGGCAATAGCAGATAGGTAGGATTCAGTGACAACTACAAATTTGGGCCTCAGCAAAGGAAATGTCCTTTTTCCTGCCTGTATTACATCCACCTCCACCTGTCTTCATATACATATATGTATGTGTATATATATATATATATATATATATATATACAAGAAACAAACATAACAATTATATTACATTGTATTATGTTTGTTTATTTATTTATTTTATGCCTGTACCTACACAATTAAAAAAGCAAATACAAAAGGATTTTGACGTGCGGAGCTTGAGACTGAAGAGGACTTTAATTTTGAAGCCTATAGCTCTGTCACAGTACAAAGTTCGCGGTCACTGTTTCTGGCTTCAGCGAGGTAGTTGTCTGAGGGAGATGGAGAACTTGGAGGCTGCTATGTTAGGCGGCGGCGTCTTTGACTCTGAATAACACATTAAATACTGAGATTACAGCTCGGTTTACTGCAGTAACTACAGTATAAACATTGGGGTAGCAACTTCACTGACGTCGGAGCCCCAGGAAAGTATGCTTTGGGTCTATGTTCATGTCACCGGCACAACGCTCTCTCTCCCCAACACTGCCTTATAGCCTGGGCTAGCGGGCTAACTTAGCTCTGTTCAACTCGCTGGCAAGATGTTAGCTGGATAGAGGGGAGATTTGGAAATCAGCAAATAAGAGTGTAACATAGACTAAACGTCCAGAGAAGTCGCTGTACATGTTTAACGGTGATTCTCCTGCGTGTCTGTGGTAAAGTTAACGTTAGACATTATCGCCTATCTTCCTGTACAAGCTTAGCGTGCTAGCCACGTCCGTTCACTGGAGCAGAGGCGCCTTGTGCTCGGGTTAAATAGCGAGTGAGGACAGGGTCCTGTGTTTGAGGTCTACAGATTGAACTACTGATGTGACACACACATATCGACATGGTCTGGACTGGACTCCTCTGTTAAATGTAATTGCCGTGGTCTACACACTGTAGCCTCGGAGGGTTCAGGGCAGCAGGAGGGCACATATCAGATAGTCTGCGATACATACGTACATTGAAATAGCTGTCCTGCTAGACCTCTTGCTGCCCGCGCACTCTCTAAGCTATACATAGTGATTATAAAACGTTTTAATATTTAGTTAGCTTACGTTACACGTGTCTTGCATGTACAAGGTTTTTGTGTGCTGTCCAGGTAGGTAGCAAGAGAGGACGCTCATCTGGTAAGAATTGGATGTTCAGAAATAAACCTATGGGTGCACACAGTCTAGTCCGGTTCAGTTTATTCAGGGGGCGGCAGGGCTAAACACTGACCCAGACCCGCAGTCAATATGGCCTATGTTTGGTTTAGATTGATATTTAAGGGGAGTGTTTAGTAGAAGACCAAGCAGTGTTTATAATTTGCACTCAGTATTAGGACATATGTGCTGCACTAAATATGAATATATAAATATGCTGTTTGTCAGTGTTCTACAAAAACAGACAATACGCATGGTGTGTTCAGACAAGCATATTGTATAATTTATCATAGTGACAATGTATACTACATAATTTGATTGGAAAACCCAAACAGAGGCAACCAGATTAATGCAGCCCACAAGCAGCAAAAACAAAAGTTTGATTTCCCTTTTCCTGTTTTCCTGTTTGTTCGTTTTAAAAACAGTTATGGCAGCCCTGTCGGAAGAGGTGCTGTTGGTGGTGAAGAGGGTCCGGCAGAGGAAACAGGATGGAACACTTTATCTTATGACTGAGCGCATAGCCTGGGGCCCAGAGGGAAAGGATCGCTTCACTGTCAGCCACCTGTATGCTGACATCCGCTGTGAGTAACACAGAGACAGGTTTTTGCTTAGGATCCTGCACAGATCTGTACACATGATGTGTTAATGCAGGAGTACAGAACTCCGGTCCTGAAGGGCTGGTGTCCAGCACAGTTTGATTATTTATCAGATGAGTGTTCATTGCCAGGTTTACTGGGTGTATTTGAGAGGGGGAGCCACTGCTGGATGCTGTCCCTCCAGTGCTAGAGCACTTCTTTGATAAAGTTGCTAATCTTGGCTAAAGGGTCGGAAATGAGTCACCGTGTGGGTCATTTTAACATTTTAAGACAGATTCTTACATTTTGTGCAACTTAGTTCAGGAAGGATGATGTTCCCTGTATCACTCAGAATTAGGACTACCCCTAAACACTACACAAACCAAAACCTATTTAAATGTAGTCTCTGCTGTTAGTTGCCTAACTGACACACATGCTTTTCTAAGCAAGAGACAGCTGCTGGACTGGATAAAGCTTGTGAAGCTCTAAGTTTGCAGGGTATATATTATTTGTTTATTGATGCAGAATGACATTATTAATGTTTGTATTCTGTGTACGTAGACAATGCCAGGCTGCTACACCTAAGTTTCTACATTTTATTATCTTTATTGCCATTTTAATCCTATAGAAATACGATTTTTGCTAATCCAGAAGGATTACGCCTAGGTTTATACATTTTTATAATTGTTTATGATTTAGTGCCACCATCACCACCATGATAAAATTAAATACATGATATCAACATTAACCTAGAGTTCCCATATCAGTGCATGCCTAGTTTGGTTTGAAGCATCTTATGTTTGCCCATGTACTTATCAGTTACGTATGTGTGTGTGTTTTTGAGCCTTTGTACTTTGCTTTTTCCTGATTGTATCAGTGGGGCAGAGTAATCTTGTTGAGAACAGATGAGAGAGATTATTGCATTTTTCATTTCCTTGCATATTAGTAGAGATTTCCAATCCTTCCAACAATTATTTCCAGGTTACTTTTGTTTACATCTGTCATCACAAAGATATGAGTGTTTAAACTTGGCTTGGACATAAAAAGGCTCATGGTTTGAGGCGAACTCCATCTTGCCGTATCTTTCGTTTTGCTATGTATTCTTTCACTTGCTAGTCAGCACTTAGCAGATGTGTTTCCACTCATGTTATTGTATACATATTATAAAAATACAAAAACAAGTTGAACGGTTGAAAATGAAACAGTTATTGTTTGACATGAAACATTTTGTGACTGGTCATTTTGCATTTAGTCATTGGCCTCTAGACTACTTTTTTTTAAAATCATACTTAATATAGTTTGGTATATTTAGTGCTGTAGAAAATATTAGGCACCTAGGCACATTATTTAAAATCATTTCAATAAATCTTATCAATAACTGTTCCCAACCCCAATGTGACCCCTCAGGTCAGAAGATCAGTCCTGATGGCAAAGCAAAGATCCAGCTTCAGTTGGTGCTGCACACAGGAGAGAGCACAACTTTCCACTTTGCAAATGAAAGCACAGCCCTAAAAGACCGGGATGCTGCCAAAGACCTCTTACAGCAGCTGCTACCCAAGTTTAAAAAGAAAGCTAACAAAGAACTAGAGGAAAAAAACAGGTGAGCTTGCTTTTAATTCGGATTAACTGTTAAATGGCTGTTTTAGCAGCAATGTCTCCATTAAAGTGGGCTAAATGCTTGCAGCATTAAAGGACATCCAACTTGCTATGGATTTTGATATACCATGATAAGCCGAAACTGTTTGTGAATCTGAAGCAGCGCCACACCTGAAACACACTGGTAAAACTACACTGGTAAGTGCCACTTGCAGTCGCTCCTACGTGACGCATTGTAAGTGGTGCAAGGGTGTGTGCTCCAAAAATTTTGCAATTGTGGCACCTGTGACCCCGCATGGCCTTGCTGAGCACCTCCAAATTCTTATATATGGCACAGACTACGCATGCAGGGCACTTTCTAATAAATGCGTTTTCAGCGAGATTTGCTAAATAGGTTTGTTTATGCAGGCATGTACATGAGGGGTCTATCTTATGTTATTGTTACCATTATTACTTTTTTATTTTATTTTATATCATCCTATTAATGGTCCATAAATAAATGATATAAATGTATAAAGTGATATAAATGTATTCTTTCCCACCCCTGCTATGTCTACAATTGCAAAAACAATGAAGCACAAAAATACTGGACTATTTGTTTATCTATTTTTCCAGGATGCTGCAGGAGGACCCTGTGCTATTTCAGCTGTATAAGGATCTGGTAGTGAGTCAGGTTATTAGTGCAGAGGAATTCTGGGCCAGTCGACTAAAGCTGAATTCAGTGGATCACACTCTCTCCAACAACAAGCAGGAAGTGGGAATATCGGCAGCTTTCCTGGTGAGCCAAAAGCATGTTGCCTTTGTTTTCTACCAACATGTATTTACATTCATTCTAATGGCATGTTACTGCACCTATAGGCAGACATTAGGCCACAGACTGATGGATGTAATGGCTTGAAATACAACCTGACCTCGGACATCATTGAATCAATATTCAGAACCTACCCTGCAGGTGAGAAAACTTTATGCCAGCTCTTGACACAGCTAAATCTGTGTCTATTAGCAGAAATATCTCCTCGGACACAATGTGGAATAGACTAATGAGTTTACTGGCACTTGGTTTATAGTGTTTTCTGTTTATGGTCCTTGGTTCATTATTCCATATTCTCATGATCTACAAACAAAATGTAAAAAAATGGCACAGGATTGTTGTGGCACAGTTTATTAATGACACTAGTTGGAGGACAGGAGAAATGATGGAGCTAGGTGTTGACGGTCCTGATTGTTTGCAAGTGTTAGTGTTCAAACATTGGAGTTGCATTATCCCATTATTATCTCATGCACTATGTAGAGACCATCTATACTGAGCTCTTAATCTTAAATCTCTCTCCTGCAGTTAAACAGAAGTATGCTGAAAATGTGCCTCACAACCTGACAGAGAAAGAGTTCTGGACACGGTTCTTTCAGTCTCACTACTTTCACAGAGATCGTATCAACACCGGTCAGCAGGATATATTTTCTGAGTGTGCCAAGCAGGACGAAAAAGGTGACTTATAAACTTTCATTGAGCATTATCTGGTAAATAAGAGATTAGTGTACTCAACACCAAAGTTTTGTTTCTGCTCAACTCTTGTGCTATTGTGCCACAGGTCTGAAGTCTATGGTTGTTCAAGGTGTTAAGAATCCAATGGTGGACCTGCTGTCTCTGGAAGATAAGACGTTAGATGAGGTAATGTTGGCAACAAGTTGTTGGGAACTGCATCATTCTGAACGTCCACTACATTTTGCCCTAATAATAGAGACGGAATGCTGTAATACTAATTCAGCAATTGCGATCTTTGTCCTCAGGGCTATGGGTCCTTAACCGTTCCCCCAAACTCAAGTAAAACTGTAAAGGAGAATAGTAACTCTGCCATCATTAAACGCTTCAACCATCACAGTGCCATGGTGCTGGCAGCTGGCCTACGCAAAGTGTGAGCATTAAGGGAGTTGTGCACTAACACTTTAAGACAGTTTGTTTGCTCTCTGTAGAGGATGTGGTGACTTCACTAAATGTGTCATTTCACTTGGGCCGTGTTGAGCCATTATTGAACGTGTCATGTTTTTGACTCCCAAAACTCTCTGTATGCAGAGATGCACCCAGTGACCAGGCCAGTGAGACCAGTAGCACTGATGGAAATTCCAGAGACTCAGACTTCTTCCAGCCACCAATTAAAAAGGTCTAAAACACGCCTACTTATTTAAATATTGTTTTAGACCTATTTAGTACCTATTGTGTACTAATAGGTACTTTTTGGTTTTTTTCCCCCCTCTCTCTCAGGTGAAATTGCAAGAGGCCATTGAGTATGAAGACTTGCAGAATGGGTCTGGAACTAAAACTATTGCTTTGAACCTGAAAAAATCGGACAGGTAAATTTTAGATAACTTTATCCGTTGTACCAAATTTATTCCCTATACGTTACAGCAATGTTGATTGCACTCATTTTTTTTCACTCTAGGTATTCCCATGGTCCTGTTCCTCTTCAGTCCCATCATTACTCCACAAGTCAAGACATCATCAACTCTGTCAGCTGCATTCAAGAAGAGATGAGCTGCTACAAACCCTGCCTTACTCGGGTATGCTCCCTGTTAGCAAGATTAGCTTTAGGCCAAGCAACTATTACACTGTTTGAACTTACATTTCGAGAAAGAAATTTAATTACTGTCTTTGGGTTCAATTCAAGCACCTAGTCATTCTCTGTTATTTTAGGTGATGTCCAGCAGTGCTGCTAGTTCAGCTATAACAGCCCTCTCTCCTGGAGGACTACTAATGCAAGCTGGAGCGCAGCAGACTGTCAGTCGTAAGTTGCACAAAAAAAATCATTCTGTGATTCTTTTTATATAAATACACAAGTTCTGCAGTGCTATTGTAATTTCATGACTATATTCGTAAAATGGCCTCAAAGGCAAACGGCTTTATAAACAAAGGATTTGTTTTGGCTTGTTTTTGATTTACTGTCTACTTGACATTCGTGGTGTTTTCTGGTTACTCATTTCAAAAATAACCTCAGGTTCTTAATTCGTTGTTACATGTCTAAGCAAGAGCAAGTTCTGTATTTGAATAGAAGCTATTTTCTTGTCTTTGAATTTGGATACCATCAAGGAACTTTTTGATTGTGCAGTTATTCTAGTTCATTGACGTATCTGTGCATGTGTGTTTGTGGGTAGAGTTGGTTCCTGCCGATGTTCAGAGTGAACTGAAGCACTTGTACACAGCAGCAGGAGAGCTGCTGCGGCACTTCTGGTCCTGTTTTCCTGTTAACACACCCTTTCTGGAGGAGAAGGTACAGATGACGCTTCCTTACAGCCTCTTTCAGAACAGCACTCGCTAATCATGTCCATCACAATATAAATATATGCATGTTTTGCTTAGAGTGTATATCTAAAGAGTAGTATATCAGTGATGGCCACTAGAGGGCTGTTCTTCTCCTAAGAGAATCATTGTGTCCGACGAATTCAAAAGGAGCCCCGACTGTTAAAGACTTGTATGTCCTAAAATAGTGTGCATGTTATATAAATCAGATAGAAATAGGTTTGTTATTAAATGAAATGAAAAACTCGACAAAGAGTAACAACTTCATACAGAAACTAAAATGGCAATAGAATTAAACATGACAAGTGGCGATTGGGGTGTTTTCATTTTCCACTTTGAAATATCTCCATAGTGCTCACATCAAGTGCTTGTTAATTTCTGAATACTGCTGTGGCGTTTGTATAGTATGTTTGTCACCTCTGACATTTGGAAGAAACCTCATTGATGTTTAAAGTTTTTAAACGCCTGTTAAAGCTCCCTCACAGGAAGCTATTACATAAAGAGATTATAAATAGACTGTCTGATGTCTGAAACATTTTTATACAATCGTGTTTTGGTCTAAAATGTATTTTAATCAACTCACAAGCAAGTTTTCTGGTGGTTTTAGGTTGATAAAATGGCTGTATTTGTGTTGTAGACATGGTGACCCCTGGTTCCCATCATCACCAATCATGAATGACTTTGAATGATGAATGGTGTTTACATCTCAGTTACACAGAGATTGAGAAGAATTGATTAAATTCCCTGTTGGCATACATATAGTGCAGTGGGCAAACGATAGAATCTTCATTTTCTCACGCTTAAAATATCAAATGGCTATCGAAAGTCTTAACATGTAATGTCACTAATTTTGTTTTCTATGGTGCATAAATGTGCAAAACACACATTTCAGCAGTAATTCTAACCTTGTCTCCCCTCTGTATAGGTTGTTAAGATGAGGTCCAATCTGGAGAGATTCCAGTCAACCAAGCTCCACCCATTTCAAGAAAAGATCCAGCGGGAGTATTTAGGCACCAATGTAAGGGCACTACCCTGTCCCTTCACAGAGCTGCAGAGATACAGTAGGGTGTAGATATTCCCTGTACTGCTTTCCTCTGAGTTAACAGAAGTGTGGGCACTGCTTTAAAATAGTTTCACTTATTAGTTTGGTCTCAGAGTGGTTTCCACAGCAGTTGAAGAGAGGCACTCTGTAAATGTGTTTGAAGCCAAATAACCTCCATTGTGGCTTAGCTAAACTCACTGTGCCTGGTGTGTTTTGCTGTGGGGAAACTAGTCACTTTGGACATTTGAAACTTTTCACACAAGTAACATTTTCATAATTTTATGTTCACAGCTAACCAGCCATCTGGAAGAGATGATACAGGCTGCCTATAACAAGTTTCATGCCTGGCAGACACGACGTATGATGAGGAAAACCTGAAGGACGGAAAAAACGGACATGATCATTTGAAAGAGGCAATAGACTATAGGGGGAAAATGGAAAGAGGGAGAGAAAACTGGCTCTCCCTTTTTTAGGCCAGCTAGGCCGCTCCACCCAGAGTTGAACGTGTAGAGAGAGAGAGAGAGGCCATCTATGTCTAGATGGACAGGACTCGGATCTCTCTAGATGGGTCCATGTGGAAATGGACTGTGCCCATCAAGATAACTGTAGTTTTTTCTTTCCTTTGCTGTTTTGTTTGTAATGTTTAACTTTTTTGCTTTTTTTCCTCCCTCTCCCTCACTTTAAGTGAATGAGAAGTTGTCTGGCTTCCTAGCTGACAATGGAAGCAGATGTGTACTTTGACAGTGTTGACAATTTTATGACCAAACTGTGGGCTTAATGATACCAGAGGAAGTATTCTCAGGAACTAAAATGTTCAATGCAAAGAACTCTGTGAGACTGGGGAGGGTGGGATTTTTAAGTGATGCACAAAACAGAACTAAAAGATGAGGCGGACTTCTTAATGTATACCGTGTCAATGCAAAGCAGTATGGCTCTGTAGAGACTTGGGCTTACTGGATACCCAGAAGGCCATGACGGGGAGGAGTGGGGAATGAATAAAGCAATACTGTAAAAATACTCTTTCTATTGTGCATTACTGAATACAGCCAGCTGTACTGCTCTCTGTGTCTATTCTAACTGCACTGAAGACAAATTTCTGGATGTTACTCTAAATAAAGTCATAGAGATTCCTACTGTACGCATCGCTACATGTGTTTGACTGAGCTATTACATATGATCCTTGCTGAGGTACAGTTGCAAAGGTGGCTAAAAGCTGACATCCTTAAACGTTTGGGGAAGTTGTGTAAAGATGCCCTCTGCAAGAACAAACTGTTCTAATAAGGTCTTGAGCAGTTTGTGAATAAGTGAGAGACCTTTAGTGCTGAGAGAATTGTTGGTGGTCCAGGGGCCAGAATTACAGTTTGATGAGACTGCAGTCAGAGAGACTTTCTGATACAGGATCAGGCTGGCTGATTCCGGAGCTCTTGATCAATACTTCTTAAAATTACATTAGCATAGGACTACAGTGCAAGATGGTTCCACTCTTGTCCAGCCCATGGTGGGTGGGGGTACTGCATTATTTACCTTTTCCTGATCAAACCCTGAAGGCTCTCATCGTAGTAGAACTGTCTGTGTGAGAGAAGGGGTCGTTCTCGCTTAGCAGTGTGATGCTGCAGTAGCTTCTCGAATTGCAATCGATACAAGCCAAGGCGCCTAATGGACCGTATCACCACGTTATGTGTTTTCTCCTGGAGCCCCTGTGCCCTTTATGATGACCTGGAATTGTAGGGACTCTAGACTTTGACCGTACTGACGTATTGAAGATTGGAATAACTCTTCGTTTAAATATGTTTCCCCACAAACCTAGCATGGGATGCAGGTGTTTAACCTTAAAGAAAAAACTCATTCAATGTAGACCCCTCCTAGCGGAAAAATCAGTGCGCTCCAGCTAGCGGTGTCTGTTTCGAAAGTAGTGCCGGCTGCCGAGAGAGAGGGCTCTCGCCTGTGTGAAACAGTGCGAGTTGATGTTGCAGCGAGTCGAACAAACTGACAGCGGAACTCAATGGACACAACTCTCGGAGCACACTGTAACAGGACTCGGATATGACCTAAACTGGCCCATATCTGAGAGAAAATAAGGTACGGACTTTTCCTGTGTTTGTCAGTCAATTTAAATGTACTAAAGTAACTTTGATGGTAGCCCGACCTGCTGTTGACAGCTATAGCTAGCCCCGCTGGTGTTTTAAGGGAAGAGATCTTGACTGTTCACCGTAAATAGTTAATGTCACGTGAAGCCACCTCGCTAGTTTGTTTGAACAAAGTTTTAACTTACGAAGTGTAAATTACCCTTTACAGCTCACTGAGTCGTAAGTGAAATAGTAGAAATAGTGAAAAGTAGCTGTAAAGTAAAGTAAGCGGGCTCAGTCAGTGAGCTAGCTCTAGCTGGCTAATGCAGGTTAGCCTGCTGCCTGTCCGCTCGGGTCTCGTGATGGTCGGTCATGCTGTTATGCTGAAGTTAAACATTAAGTTGGTGACTCGATTCAGGACTGTTTTAGCTGACTGGTGTGGACTGTAGTGGACGTTCCTTAATGAAATAAGTGGTAGTGTGAAGTTAAGGTTTTGTCACTGCCAGTAAAACTGTGTAGACGAAGAGTGAGGGTGGGGGGAGAGGACAGACTGTTAACCCACTATAGGAATGTGCCAGCTAGCTGTCAGTAATGTATCCTGGACCTAGTTTGTGTTTCTGTCCTCCCAAATCGCTTGTGTTTTGTGATTATGCCTAAAGTCATTGGGCCAAGTTGCAAGTCACACTGAACAAGTTTGCGACTGGAAAAAGAAAGTAAAAACAAACGTAGCCCAGCTTTGAATAAGTCTCTTCGGTGGCGCAGATATGCTGACTGAGTTTAAGTGCTCCATTAAAGACTGTTTAAAGGATGGAGGATAAGGTCAGTGGTGGTCATGCTTTTTAAATTGAATTGACTCGTATCATATGACAGCAGGCAGCTTAAAGGAGGAAGCAGAAGGCAGCAGTGCAGCAGCAGTGTCACCGTTTGCCAAGGCCGCAGGACATTGACCTAATCTCAGTCATTATTAAGTTTTGTTAGATAACTGTTGACATGCCTGTGCTTTCTCTCTCCTGCTCTCTTTCTGTCTGTTATTTCTTATGTCTCTCTTCTATTATTTCCCGTAGCTCAGCAGGATGATTCCTGTGGTGCCTGAGTCGTACACTCATGTCTTGGCTGAGTTTGACTGTTTAGATCCCTTACTGTCCGCCTTGCGTCTGGACACGGGCAGACTTAAGGTAATGCAGCCATTTTGTGTTATATATGTGTCTGAATGTACTTTGCCTAATCAGCCATCTAAATTACATCCCAACCAAAAATTCTACTCCTCTAAAAGAAGTCATGCACACAAGATGGCCCAGTTATGCCACACTGCTTTCATTTTAAAACTCTAAACATAGCAGCATTTCTGATTGGTCAGGGCCAGCAAACAGTTAAGGTTTAGGCTTAAGGTGCACCTTCTTGCAAACTGCCATTAATTATTTACATGATCGTTTAGGCTAATGGCTCATATTGGTTTGTACTATTTTGGCCAATATTGTACTTATACTATCACATAGTATCACATTAGTGCTTCCCTGCTGTTGACAATTCCTCTACATTCTGAGTTTAACATATTGGGAAAAACATAGTATAGATAGAAAATGTGCACAGGTCACATTTTTGGTTTTATTGGTTTCCCTATATGGAAAATTGAGCAAATTAATATTAATTGCAATAGACTTTTCACTTTGAAAATCAAAATTCAACTAAAAGTAAATACTTTTTTTTTTTTTTTAATCCAGTCATATATGTTAATATGTTGATGTGCTAATATGTCTTGTGTATCTTTCCTTTTATAATGTGTGTATGTATGTGCCTATGTGTTAGTGCACATGCATTGCAGTGTCAAGGAAATGGCTTGCACTTGGAACTTCAGCAGGAGGGCTGCATCTCATCCAGAGAGATGGCTGGAAACAGCGATTGATCCTAACACACAAGGTGGTAATGCTGTCTGCAAAGTCTTTAAAGTTTGAATATTATGTAAAAAAAATAAAGACAAACAAGTTAGTATGTTTTCCCCCCACAGGAGGGCTCTATTACGCAGGTAGCGTGCTGCCCCCATGATGAAGACTTTATTGCTGTGGCAACAAGGTACCCAGTTTTAACCTGTGTTCTGTGTTTCCATTTGTGTCCAATAGACTGTTAATGTGCCTGAATTAGGTTTGTTTTTGGATCGCAGATGTGTGTTTTGAGTGTTTGTGTTCTGTGTGTTCAGCATATATTGACCGTGTATGTGTATATCTCAGTGAGGGTCTTGTGGTGATCTGGGAGCTGCAGCTGGAGAGGCGGGGGCGTCCTGAGCGTTCATGTGTTTCGTGGGAACACCGTGGCCAGGCCATAACAGCTCTGTGCTGGGATACAGCAGCTCTTCGTGTCTTTATTGGAGACATGAGTGGAAAAGTGTCCTTTCTACGTGCTGGATCATCCAAACATGGCAAGGTATTAAACAGTATTTAATAATAAAGCATATTATAAGCGGTTTAAAATTCGAATTGTCTGATCCACTTTTAAAGCCATTGAAAATGACTCACTATACATATGACTGTGCATATCTATTTGTTTCTTTATTCATGTGTCAAGTTTAAGAAACTTTGAACTGTTAATAAAAACATTTTTGACTGTTGCTGAACATCCATAGCTTTGTCTAAATGGCATAAGGTATTCATTTAATATTAATATTTAATAATTCATTGATTATTATCAATGAATATTAAACATTAATATGTTTTATCATATTGTTTTCTGCAGCCAATTTATAAAAGCAGTAAGCTTTGCATAATTGCTAATTAAGTCATTGACTGTGGTAGTTCACAATAACACATAATTATTTATTGCTTTTAATGTGAATTCCACCGATTGTTCAAAATCTCTGCATAATTAGATTAAGATGTTAGCAGTCAGTAAAGATGTAATGTGAAATGCCCTCATCTAGAGTCAGAATCTTATCACAACAGTGTTCTAAATATTTGGCCTTCAACGTCTTTAGACGTTACAGAGACACAAATGGTGACTAATAAATAGCCCAATCTAAACAGAAATTTTGACTTATTTGTGGAATTCCACTTTAAGTTTACATGCTTAGATGACAGACTACATGCACAGCAAACAATTAAAAATAATCTGTTTGTGTGTTTCTTACATGTGTCATGTCCGTGTGTGTGCGCTTATGTACATTTGTGCAGGGCTCAGCCTTTGTGATCTTCCCAGTTCAGACAGTCACCACAGTAGATTCCCGTGTGGTGCAGCTGGGATACCTGGAAGGTCGTCTGCTGATCTCTTCACTCAGCCGCTGCTACCTCTGTGACACTGAAAGGTGTGTGTATTGGACATAGTTGTGTTTCGTTTTTCAGGAAGTGCCATTTTATGGTGAGAATTCACACTTTGTTGTAATACTGTATCTCAGGGAGAAGTTTTGGCGAGTGGGCAACAAGGAGCGTGATGGGGAGTATGGAGCATGTTTTTGCCCACAGCAGCAGCAGGCTGGGTTGAGGGGTCTGGCTGGGGCCAACGGCCACTTGCTGTACTGCGCTCGGCCAGGCTCACGTGTCTGGGAGGCAAACTTTAATGGAGAGGTGCTCAGTACTCATCAGTTTAAACAGTTACTCGCCTGCCCTGCTTTGCCTCTCATCTCGTATAAGTAAGTGTTTCTGCATCTCTGTGTGTCTGTGGTGTCTAGTCATCGGTGCAAAAGAGTATATTCTTTTTCATTCATTTAGTGGACAGAATAAAAGTGATCCAACATTAAATTTGTTTGTTGGCAAAAGTATGTGAACCTCTAGAATGAACAGGTTGGTATACGGTATAGGGGATACCCAGGGTCAGGAGGTTCAGTCTATTGGACGACAATAAGGTGTGACTGATTGACCTATTCTATCCTTTACTATTACAGACTGGTGTACCACACAAGTGATAGTGTATCCCATGTCTTATTCAAATGAGAAACCCTAAAACATTATTTACCAGTGTTCATTAGCCTGGAAGAGGCTCAGTAACTATTTCTGATGAGTTTTAACTCCTCTGTCCGGCAAATACTGTACAAATCCACACCATTGTTACCTTAGTAGAAATGATCGTGCCACGAAAATGACTTCAGGACCAAAGGGTGGAACGTTCTTGGAGAAGACATTAACAGAATGCCAAGGTAACATCTAAGGATCTGCGGGTCTCTTTAACACTTTGTCTGCAGGCAAACATTGAACAAGATCAATACATGTGGAATGATAGTATGAAGGAGGCCACTTCTCTCCAGGATAACCATTAGACAAGTCAACAATGGCTGTTTATGACTTCAATGATGATTAGGTTTTGAAAAATGTTATGTTTGACAAAACCAACCACTGCACTCCATCACAACAACCCCAGCCCCACTCTGAAATGCAGTGTTACCGTTCATGCAAGAAATCCATTTAACTTTAGCAGTGACTGAAAGGAAGGAATGGACCAAGATTCCTCCACAACATGCAGGGCTGATCAGCATTTCTAGGAACCATTTCGTTGATTGCTGTTTAAGGTGGTCAAACTGAGGTTCACATACTTTTGGCAAAACAGGTGTGTAATGTTAAATTATTTAGTTCAATTAATGTACGAGAGAGGTTTTCTTTGTCTCTTGACTTAAATGAACATGTAGTTCATATCATTTACATTTACATATCATTACACATGGACCCACAAACTGCCAAGTAGTACCGTATGCTTATTAAGAAAAATGTCTTTCTAGATATAATGAATTAAAAAAAATTAATGAGATAATGATTTGTAGTGGAACACACAGCACATGATAAATCATGCTAATAATGTCTACTTGTTTGAAATGGTGTTTATTGTGTTTAGGAATGAGCCACAGTATAACCTTGGACAGAAGAGTCCTCAGTCCCTTGCCTTTCCACGACTCCTGCATTTCAGGTAATTTTAAGGCACATCAAATAAGTCACATTTACATAAGTAAAGACTTAACAAATATGTAAAATATTGTCTGTAGAATGACTTTTGTTTCCTAAGAAGTGCAGTGTTGAAATTCATAAAACCCTTGTCTGTGCAAAATTGTAGTTAATTTTTGACTAAACAGAGTAACCAGTATTTTTCTTTTTGCAATAAACAAATACTTGTAAGGTTTAATATGCCCACATTGTATCTGTGTATGTTACAGTGATCAAAACCTCCTGACATGGACGGACTCTGCCATTTATTTATTTACACCCCAGAGTGGACAAGTATTACTGTGGACTGAAGTCAAAGGTCAGAAATAGTGAGAAAAGATCTGCCATCCTTGGTTGAGAGTCTTTTACGAGTATCTGCAAAAAACCTATACCGGAAAATCTCTAGAGTGAGAAGGACAGTAATGATGAGGGAGTTTAGTGACGTATGTAGGCGTGAGACTATAAAGGACTTTGAAGGTCTTCAGACGTTTGTACCTGAGGGATAGGTACAGCAGGATACTGGTAACTAGTGAAGCTGATGGAGTATAGGGTGATGTGTGCAGGGCACTTAATAAAAGTGAGAATTCTGGTTGAGTATGAGCTGAAGGCAGTTGGGCAGGCTAACAGGAAGACCATTAAAAGGGGAACTGCAATAGTCATTGAAATATTTAAAGGTGCTAAAAAAACATTTTGGCATCAGCATTTCTGAGCAAAGATTCTCCAAATGATAAATGCAAGATTCTCTAAATGATAAAAAGTCAAAGGTCAGAAATAGTGAGGAAGAATGCCTACTGATTCTGTATTAAACACTTGAAGGGCTATGGTGTGTCCGTCTCAGTTTTACATTTCATGCAAGAATGTGATTACTTTTCCATGTGGTGAAAATCTATACAGGCCCCATGATTTTATATTCACACCATATCTGAAGCATGATACGTTTGAGGTATTAAGAGATTTGTGAAATGCTATGTGTTTCAGTATGAAAGATTATGACAGAAAATCCACTTCTTCTTTTTTTTCTTTTTTTTTTTACTACTTGTTTTTGGTTGCCATTTTATCCAATGGTTAATCTTGGAATTTTAACAGATCCAGAATAACTTGCAGTGGTAGGTGAATGTAATGTTAAGAGTCTCAGCAGGTGGAGGTGTACCTTTGTGTTCCTAAGTTTTGAACAGGGTTAAACTACACCATCTAACCATTCCTAACAATAACTCCATTCATGGTACAATTTTGCAGACTAAGACAACTGCATTTTTGGAATCTATTACTTTAACAATGGGCTTAATATGTGTTACAACAAATGTAAAATATTGATATCACCACTATCATATCAATATTATGATCACTGTTATGATTGCTAATGATTTAATACATAATCGTTGTTATGTAGTAGAGTGTCATTTATCCACCACTGAAATCACTATGTGTTAGTGAAAATGTTTTCTTCTGTCTTCTTAATCTTGGCCACCATAGATGTAGTAGACATAGCGGTGTTCCGTAGTGAGCTGTTTTGTCTTCATGGCGATGGGCGTTTGTCTCACCTGTCGTTGTTACCTGCTGAGCGCTGTGTGGAGAGACTGATGAAGCGAGAGAGCTGGACTTTGGCTGCCACTGTCTGCTGCATGTTCCAACACGCTATTATGGCATGCAGGGTACGCACACTTATGCATGATCCTACAGTCTTACATCACTCTTAGCCATGCACACTGTCCTAACACAACAACCAGGACATGTTAGTACAGTTTGCTTCCTCTGACACAACACACAGGCACAGATGTAAACACAAAAACTGTGATGTCTTTCTCTTTCATTTTGCCCACATTTCTCCCACAGGCCAGAAAGTCTGTCCCCACTGACCGCCTGGAACATCTCAAGGCCCAGCTTAGCTCCACCTCCCAGCAGCAGCTGATCAGCCAGCTGGAAGAAGTTATCAACAAGTTGGAGCCTTTAGATTCGGCCTGCAGCAGTCGCCGAAGCAGCATCTCTTCTCACGTGAGCCTGGTAGTAGCCAATGTCAAATGGACTACATGGATATTAACAATTAACAAACTGGCAATTAACAGTCAAATCAGGGACATCAGAGTGCTTTCTAACTAGACATGTAGAGCTTGTAGAGGGAAAGAGGCCGAAAATCACCTGTGCTCATTCTGTCTGTGTCTGTCAACATTGGTTTAAGTTGGCATGCAAAACAGGCACTCCTGTCAAACTGTTACTATGAATATCTAAGCAAAAAAAAAAGATTTGAAAAATATATTTTTAAAATGACACCTTTTGTAAAAAATATTCAAAGCAAGATTTTGTTTTTTTTGCCCATCTTTTCAAAATAGCAATAAAGGAAAAGGGCCAGAAGCAAATGTTTTAGCACCAGTGCTTAGTAACACCCCTTTGCCAAAGAGTCTTCCTTGCAAAAGATGTCTTGTGTGAGATTCTTGACCCGTCTTGCATGCACTGCTCTTCTGAGGTCTGGCCACAGATTTTCAATAATGCTTAATTACATTACGGACTGAGGAAATGGCTACCACAAAAGCCTTCTCCTGCTTTTTGGGCCTGAGATATATTAATTGTCAGAGTGCTAAGCAGCTGCTTAGAGGAGCCCATGGCTGCTGATTGTTGAGACAAGATTTGAAGAGTATTTATTAAGCCTTGAAATTTGTATGACTTCCTAAGAATGATGGTGAACCATCCATAGCCCTAACAAGCTAATTAAGTTCCAAGACTTTGGCAAACATTATCTGAGAGCTCAAATGTCTTTCTCCTTTTTCCACAGAAAAAGTCTACAAAAATAATAATAGTGCATTAATTTTATATAGCACCTTTTTTTTGAGAGTCCTTTATGAGGTTCTGCAAAAGACCAACACCGGAAAATCTCAGGAGTGAGAAGGACAGTAAGGATGAGGGAGTTTAGTGACGTATGTAGGCCTGAGACTATAAAGGACTTTGAAGGTCTTCAGACATTTGTACCTGAGGGATAGGTACAGCAGGATACTGGTAACTAGTGAAGCTGATGGAGTATAGGGTGATGTGTGCAGGGCACTTAATAAAAGTGAGAATTCTGGTTGTGTATGAGCTGAAGGCAGTTGGGCAGGCTAACAGGAAGAGCATTAAAAGGGGAACTGCAATAGTCATTGAAATATTTAAAGGTGCTAAAACCATTTTGGCATCAGCATTGCTAAGCAAAGATTCTCCAAATGATAAATGCAAGATTCTCTAAATTATAAAAAGCAGTCTTATGGTTGACTTGAGCAAGAGCTGGAATGTAAGGAATGGAAAATGAATCCAGTTAAAATTTAATGAATTAATCTTATAAAAATGCCTTATTTTCATCTTCAGCTACCTTTAAATTCCTTTTTTTTATCAGAGTCTTCTACTCACTTAACTCTTCATAGAAACAGAAATTATGCCCAAACTGTTTTGCATGCCACCTTGTGTCAATTTGACTGGACTGGAATATAATACCTGTTGCAGTTACAGTACTGTATATCATAACAGTCTTTTAAGGAGTGAGACATACACTAACCAAATTAGTCCATAATCTTGACAGAATGTCTCTTCTCCTGTAGGAAAGCTTCAGTGTGCTGGACTGTGGCATCTACCGTGTCATCAGTCGTAGAGGCAGCCAGTCTGATGAGGACACCAGTTCCCTCATAAGCCAGTCAATGCTGGAGGAGGAGAGGCTCAAGGAGTTTAACTT
Source organism: Prochilodus magdalenae (assembly GCA_024036415.1). Taxonomy (NCBI): domain Eukaryota; kingdom Metazoa; phylum Chordata; class Actinopteri; order Characiformes; family Prochilodontidae; genus Prochilodus; species Prochilodus magdalenae. Next base: position 660,307 of record JAMWET010007209.1, on the reverse strand, counting down.
TGCTCAGGAAGAGGAGCAGCAGGGGGAGCATGGTAAGGGGGGGGACGGACAGAGAGCAGACAAAGGCTAAAACTGAGGAACAGGATCTACACTGGAAAAGTAGAAGGTGCTTCATAAGAACCTATGTGACTGACAGTGTCTTAACCCAAGGATCTATAGGGACATTTTTATTGTGTGTCAAAAGGGGACATTATTTGACATACTTGAGTAACCAACTAAGATTGCCTAGTAGATTGTATACTTTGTATGGTATTAGAACTGTGAGTGCTGTGAGTGAAAGGTGAGAACATGTAAAATAAAAAACAACTGAAAGCCCATTAAAGGTCAGTTTGCTGTTCTTTTCAGAACTCCAGCAGAGCACAAGTGTCTTGCAAAATATTTATTTCTTTTTCATTTCCTTTTTATGATTCTGAGTATTTTCAATCATATGTTTTTATACTAATTATTTATTTTGTCTTTTTTTCCCTTTTCCACTCTTTTTTTACTTTTGTTTGTTTGTTTTATTTATTCTGTTCCATTTGGCAAAATACCAATAATCAATTAATTTCCTAACCCCCCTCTTTATGGTCACCCTCGACACTACCTTTATACATTACATCCGTTCACTGCTTCCTCCTCACCGCCTTTTGCATCTGTGTTGCCTCTGCTTTTCATAACCCTTTCACCCCTTCTCCGTCATTCCATATCTGTGCTTTTTCTCCGTTTCTTTTCTACTTCTCTCTTCATCTCCCTTTCCATTCACATTCAGACTCTCAGTCATGTGCTCGTGTAGAGGGGGATAAATCTGATGTTGGCCTACAGTTTCATCTGCCACTCTCATTCCGCCCCAAACCACCACGCATCGCCCTGCAGGCTGTTAAAGACAGGTATTCTCATTGAATCAGCTGCAAAAATCTTTTCTGGATTGTTTTTCACACTTCATATTTGAGGACAGTTACAACTCAGTCAGTCAGCTGTTAAAGCAGAGTTGGCCCCTAGCAGAAACGGGTAGAATTATATTAGCTTGAGTCTTAGTGAACACACCCTCAGTATTTATACCATAATCAGACATATTCACATTATTACAGAAATATCTGGCACGTTTCTATGGTGGAGGTTCAGTTACACATTGATATGTAAAACAGTAAAACCAGATAAGATCTGTTTTCCTTGGCCCCTGAAGAGGAAGTGAAACTAAACAGATTTTCAGTGCTGAAAAAGTACCTGGCTAAATGTAGATTATTTCTGTTTTGTGACTTCCTCTTTTGAGACAGCTGCTAGATTTAGAAAGAGACAACCCCTTCACTGCGGTGTCTTTTTTTTTTTTCTTTCATTTCACATTGCTTCTTCCCATATGAACGGTATGTTCATTTTTTAGTCTGATCGTTTAAGTGTTATTTTTATATTACTTATTGTCTATATTTATATCATTTTATTATAGTCTTTATTAATCATGCATTTGTTTATATTTCATGATTATTTTTTGTGTAATATGCATAATTATTATAGTGTCAGTGGGTGTGTTGCTAACCCTCTGTGTTTGTTTGCCTTTGCTGGTTTATCAGTGTCTCAAGCTTTGTGAAGAAGACCACAGAGAAGATCAACACTCTGCAAATGAACTCTGACCTTTGGACCCGACCTGAGCAAAGGGAGAGTGGACAGGGAGACATCATAGCCTCAGCTGCTCCATTTCTTAATGAAGAGGACAATGAGTTAGTTTCTTTGTGGCAATCTGCAAATGCATAATGACACATGTTCACTGTAATCATTGACTTACATGTCTCTGTCTTCCAACCTCAGAACAGTTGTTGAGCATGCAGAGAATGATCTTCAGGAGCTGAGAACAGCAACAGAGAAGGCCATGTGAGTACCAGTCAAAGACGACATTGAGAAATTAAATGTTTTTCTAAGATGTATCACCACAGCAGTAAATTGAAGCCCCCAGTCAGAAGGGAGTCAATTGTATGTGTCCAGAAACCTGACCTGAAATAAGCTAAGTTCTCTGACTCTCCCTCTCCCTCTAGCTCACAGATCCAAGACCCTCTTGTTCTTTTGGAGCCTGGTTCCCTAACTGAGGTCCTCCTAGAGTGGGTCCCTGTTCTTGAGAAGGTCCTGGGACAAGAGGACCATGTGGACACAGAAGGAGATGATGGAGAGAAGAGGGAGGATCAGAAGAGTGTGGAAATGGAAGAAGATGCAGATTTCCAGTTGTTTTCCACCCTTCCTCAGTCTTCCAGTTCAGAAGGCTCACAGACAGAACAAGACCAAACATCAGCAATTCAAAAGGGAGACAGCCTTATAGATAGTTCCATCCCTCCCACTGCAGTGTTCTTGTCGCCCTTGACGGTTCCGGTGAAACTCATTCAGCCACAATTGCCCTCTGACCTCCAGGATGACCTCACCCAACTTGTCTGTCTTTATTTGGACCTGGGATGCCCGGATGGGGCAGGTGATGGAGGAGTGGACAGTGTGTGTGCGTTTCTGCGGAGGTTCTTTTTCCTGCTGGATCAGGAGAGAGTCAGAAAGATGTGTATGCTAAGGTACAGAGAGCAGCCAGGTGTCCTGAAGGCATATATATCGGGCATGCAGGGTAAGTGTTTTATTTTCTACATTTTGAAAAGTAACATGTTGAATAACAACACACTTACCCCCGTTGCCCGTTTTAAACACATTTGGTGTCATGTTGTATTGCACATTGTATTATAAGATGTTTTGTTAATACACAAATGTGTCTACTTAAGCACAGAATGTGTTGAAAAGTGCAGAGTTCATATTCATGGATACTATTACAGACGGTTACATAGGGGTGGCCAACATGACTATGTTATTATATTACTATTATGGATACCACCAGTGCTTAAAGAACACCAACCAACTACACTTCATTAAAAGGTCAGGATAATAAATCCTATTTGGAATTAACTGGAATAAATACAGAAAGTGAATAATATATTGAATAAAATGTATTCTGTATATAGCGTTTGATACTGTGGCAATACCTGTGTGTTGTTGGGTTGGTTTTTTTTTTTTGGTCTGTTCCACCTTATCAAATCTTATTATTAATTTTATAGAGACTCATATTTTGTGTTGTGAAAATGTCTTGAGCTATCATTATTGTATTTTTGTCCCATTGGCACCACTTGATATTGCAAAATTCCTCTTAATTTTAGGCTTCATTCCAGAATGTTGTACAGTGGAGTCTGTAGGACCTGTGCTGTAGTAAATTAGCCAACCAACACCTTAAAAGCAGGGTTTTTTTAAACGTACATTAAAAGTGCATATGTAAGTTGCAATTCTAGGTGAGGTTTAGAGCAAATTAAAGTCCAGCTCTACCTAGATTATCTTAATCACATAATGAATCACCACAAATCTGATAATCATATGTGCTTGCTGTGTAAAATTAATGTTGCCTCTTTTATTATGTTTTTTATTTATTTGAACAACGTAGTTGCAGTATGGTGTGCAGCTATTTGAGTTACATTGTTGTACGCCTTGGTGGGTAGTTTTATTTGCCTAGCAAGGTCAGGTGCCATAAGATAATAAGCAATGTAATGTTCCGTATCCATTAAGTAAGTAATTGCAGTACTTGCACTGTAAATGTATGTCCTCAGAGTTCACTCAGGGCAGTAAGGTGGTGGAAGTGATCCAAAAAGGAGACTTGCTGAAGTCACTGCGCAGTCTGAGAGAACTGCAGCCCTGGAATGCTCCCATGCTTCTGGCTCACCTTTACAGGTTAGTTGTATATATGTACATGCTAATTAGGGATGTATCAAGTGTTCTGCAAAAACGTGGCTAAAATCCACTTTCGGAGTTCGGCTGAATAAGTAAAAAGACAGAATAATTAATACAGAATGATGATTTTTTTTTTTTTTAAGAATGCTGTAACCTTTCTCTAATTCCCAGATATAGACCGGAAACAGAGCAGAACTATATGGGATGCTATATGGGATTTAGTCTTTAATTTTGAATGCATTTAATTAATGCAATGGTAAAAAAAGTGCCAAAGTAAATGAAACACTGTGGAAAAAACATGTTTGATATTCGACTTTTGGCTTAATGGTTCATGTTGTCGGTTTAAAGCCACTGTATGAGCCAACAAATGAGAATTTTCAGTGTAGGCTGTTTGAAAACATGTGATTTAAACCTACCAATGTGCCAACTTCTACAACATAAAGGACTTCAGGCGTATTTTTCTTTTCTTTGTTAATTTTGCCATGACATAAGTAAAATAAAACTTATTGTTAGTAAAATACAAAAATGTAAACAAATTACACAAAGAGGATGTACATTCATTTGTATGGCTAATAATATTTCAACTGCATAAGAAGACAACTGCATTGATTAACAACATACATATATTAGTGACATTATTCAAAGTATAGGTGACCTTGCAATCAGACCTCCACCAGGGAACCCTGATTAGCTTCTCTACTTGTGTCCCACATTGTTTTTCCCATTTTTTTCCTTCTCAGTAAAGTAAGTCATTTGTTCATGGTGCATTGTCAAGTTGTCTGATCTCTTTTCTCTGTTGTAGACTTTATGAGAAACATGGAGAGGTAGCTGTCCGTGCATACCCTCAGTTCTACCCTACAATCCTTCCCTCTGATGTCATGGCCATGGTCCAACCCAGTCACTTTTTACCCTACCTAGACAATCTGATTCAGTCTCAAGTTGAAGAACAAAGGTATTGATGGAGCTTAGCGAGCAACACTTCTGTTTAATCAGAATATGTATGATGCTAAAACAGCAGAATTTTTGGTAACTAATGAAATAACGTATTCGTTAGAAACCTTATCTGTGTGCAGGAGAATTTTGATAACTGCCACGGCAATCGTTTTTATTGTGTGTTTTTATGTCTTCATAAATACATACAAATGCATAATTCATCACACATTTAGTCTACATGTTTAATGTAATTTATAAGGCCATAACAACACACATGCTGCACACCTTTTTACTCCCTCACACCAAATCATTACCCAACTGATGTCAATATAGAAACCTGTCTTTCACCACCATTAACAAAACTGATAGAATGTCAGATGTTGCTGAAAATTGTGTTCAGAGAACTTTCTAATAATTTGTCAATAATTTGATAAACAGTGTAACTAAAAGAAGTATGGCATGGATCACCAAACTACCAATTAGTGCATCACTACACCACTCAGATCAGAACCGATATTCTCTCTCTCCCCAGACTCTCTTTCTTGGGGTCACTCCTTCAGCCTGAGACATTGCGACAAGATTGGCTGGAATTGGCTCTTACCCATGACGCACCACAGAAGGATGATACACTTACAGCTGACGGACAGCCTAAGTATGCATGTTGTTTGACACTGATTTTATTGGTCATAATTTAGGGAAATTTAGTGTTCTGTGATGTCAACTTATTGACTAAAATTGATGTTTCTACTTTTGATGAAAGGTGGCATTCTCACTACTTTTGCTGGGGCTATGGGCGTCTGTTAGCATTGCTGATCCGCCTGCCTGCTGACCTTGCCTCCAAACAGAAGATGCTGGAGTCGTGCAGAATACATGGGTGAGTGCAGCAGTGTTCCAGCTCTCATGGCTAAAATGCTTCTCCAACAATTTATAAGATCTTTTCTTGTTTTAACTCAGTTTTACAGGAGAGATAACCTTGTAATACAGGTTTACGACTGTGGAAGGTGTTTTTCTCCAGAATTTAATAGGAAATAAGACAGCCTTCAGCAGAGCATTCAATCGTTTTAAGTTGCTACATTAGGATGATGTAACTGATGCTGGATTCTGCTCTCCTGATGATGTAAAGGGAGCTTATCTTGGGTCCTGTCCTGTTTAACAGCAGATTCTATCCTGTCACAGGTTCTGGACAGGCTACCTGTACTTGTGCAATGAGCTGCAGCGACGCACTGAGGCTTTCTCTGCCATCTGCAGACTGGATGACATGAGTCTGCTGGAGGAGCCCAATGGTAAAAAGCTCATGAAATTTTCATAGCTAAACCCTTAACCTTAGTGATGTAGGGTAAGTTGTGAATCATTTTAAATCAAGTTTTTTATGTATATTGAATACAGATTGTTCTGTGTCTTGTTATCTATAGGTATTGTTCCTCAGACAATGGAGGAGTGGCTGTTATTGATTCAACTTTGTCACCAGCACCACAACAGTATCTCATGTTCACCTTCTGGCGCCTCCACCTGTCCCTCCATCACTAACAAAAGCAATGGCACCTGCACAGGTGACATGAACGGTAAAGGCATCGATAGTGGTCCTGGTGACCCATCTAATGATGTGGATTGGAACAACCAGGTTAATGTGGAGAAGTTGACATTGTGCCTAGCTCGAGCTGTGGGACCTGATCAGGCTCTGGCAGCACTGCAGGAATGTGGAGTCCAATTGGAGCTTAGTCCACACTCTACGCTTGTATGTGAACTTCTGAGAGTAGCGGAGAAGAGGCAGAGGTGAGAAAAAGCTATGTGGACCTATTGACCCCTACAGGGCATCCACCATTACTGCAGTTTTTAATGATTATAAAACACAAGGGCAGTTTAGCAGATGTGGATTAACCCTTCTTCTGGACTAAGCTGTGTTGTCAATATTTCACCATTAAACATCCAGTTTATTAGGGTTAGGCTTGCTCCGAGTCTGGGAAAACAGTATACACTGTTGCTAAGAGCACAATATTTACAGGCTGTACTTACAGCCTCACAAGGCTTGTCTCAAACCTTTTTTTTTGTCTCTCCAGAGCTCTAATTCAGACAATGCTTGAGCGTTGTGATCGGTTCCTCTGGTCTCAACATGCCTGATGAGTCTTCCTGCTCATATCTTCTCTGCTACCTTCGCCAACCAGCTGGACAGTCTTTCTGGAATGTATCTACACTACAGTCTGACCTATAATGTTATGTCAGGAATAATAGGTACAATTTTCTCAGTGTTTGAGTGCTGGTGTGGATCCATGTTTGCTGTTCTATATTTACATTGTTTGGTATGAATATATGGACAAAGGGGAACCAATTCTGTATCAGCACTCTTGTTCTGAGATATAAAAAAAAAAAACCTTCTTATTTTGGTGGTGCTATTTCAGGATAATGATTCAGTATTCAGCAACAAACATCAAATGCACTTTCCACCAGTATCGCCATTTTGCTATGCGCTTCTTTCAGTGGACACTTGGCATGCTTTGCAGGCTAACACTTTCTCTGTTTCAGAATCCTAGACCTGCATATATTTATTTGTTCGTTTGTTAAATTAACTTGGAGAGTTATGCATGAAACTACCTATCAAATAGAATGAGCATCTCATAGAATGCAGGTTCTGCTGCAGCAGGCTCTGTGCAAACGCAAACATATAATCTCTGAATCCGGCAGTATCGTACAAAACAGTTGCCTGCCTTAAAGGGGGATTGCCTTAAATCATTCCTTTCATTGTTGACCTACATTTCCTTAAACTCTTTAAAGCCCAATCAAGAATTTATGAAAGTGTGCCACAGTCAGCCAGAGATTAACTCAGAGTTAACAGAGATTGTAAATGTTTTTTATTGGTAGTCACAGTGTTGAAAGGTTGTTTTGCTTATTTTAAAAGGTGTCTTTCACTGCAGTGTCTCAAACCCACCTGCTAGTAACAGCAGTTCTTGTTTTAGGCCGAGTTTATGACAGTATTAACAATGCCTGTTTTGTTTTATATTGTTTCTTAAGTAATATATGTTAGATGTATTTATTTAATTGCTCCTGAAGGTGAGTGTTCTTTGAAAATATATATGAACAAAAACATGAACAAAAAAGAACTGAGCACATTTCTTATAAACATTGAATGTACTTTTTCGTTTGGCCTTTAAGAATAGCCCTGATGTAAAGATTATAATAGACAAGATAGACTTTTCTTGCAACTAATATACCTTGTTAATGACCTGCTGCTTCTATGAATGATGGTATTGTGGCGAAGTTGGTAATAAAGATGTCTTCCATTAAAAAAATCATATTATTTATTTCTGCATATTACATGAACAGCTGACTTAAGATGAACTGGCATCCATGAATACATTTTTCTTCTCGTATAAAGCTTTAAAAAGCTGGTAAACATTGTGGACCATTCTTGCAAGCAGAACCTTTCCACCAGACACCAAGGACTTTTGGTCAAAATGTCACTTGATAATGTTTTTAATATTTTTAGCAATTAATGATGATGCCATCGATCTTCATAAGAGCCCCAGACCTGCAGGCTGGGGTGCAATGCACAGAGAGTATAGTTCAAAAAACAGGCTGCTGGAGGCGTCTAGTAATTTTCTAAATAAACGGATCTGAATACAATATCTGATCTGGAATGTGGGAGACATGTTTTCAGTAGTGTATAGGAAAAAAAAAACAGCCACTCATTTTGGTCAAACACAATCTGATCATTTTGAGGTGGTCTCTTAAACTTTTCTAGAGCTGTATATTCAAATAATAATAGTGGAACTGCCTATTGCCCTGGTGGTGGTTAAGGGGGGTTTTAAAGTGTTGCATTTTTTACACATGCTAATGAACAATTTGTACCATACAGTAAATGTGTCTGATCGTATTTGAAATTAATTTAGACATTTGCCATATTTGTGTATGTAATGTGAGCAAAGTGATGGGCTTTTTTTGTTATGGGAAATGGAGGGCAGATAAAAGTATCAACATTATTCATTCAAGCAGTGTTTTTTTTGTGAACGTTGAAACTTTATAAATCATTACTACCAAATGACCAACAAACACCTTCCCTTTCCAGTAATACTTCTTCTTGTTGATTGTACTCTGTCCCTGGCCCAGGCTCAATCAGATAGAACTCCCACACACCTGGAGTGGAGAGTAGTGACAGATAGAGGATTGGAGGAGAGAAAAAAACAGAACGTTCTAGAGGACTGATAAGAGCAAGACTTCATATTGGAAAGTGAGGACTGCTAATGATGTCAGAGAGTGAATTCCAGCCTGGTGCTTCTTTCAAGGTTTTTATTGTTCTTGCTGAGCTCCTGCGTTTGACTCTGTGTTAGGAAAGGTTAAATATGCTTTTGTGCTAACTGATCTTCAGGCCTTTGAAACTGAACCATGCCTCAATGACATACTGACCTACCGAAGGGCCTGTGCCCACCTAATCACAAGATGTAGTGTTCATTCAGTGCGAGCGGGACAACTAAAAATGCAGTTGCAATTTAGATGATATACAATGAACAATTCCACTTACTAGAACTGTAATGATGATAGTGTCTCGCTTTACTGATTTACCCATATTTATTTATTACTTTATGATGAGTTACACTGACTTCCATTCTTCAATTTAAAATCAATTTTAACTCCTCATTATTACCTATAGATCATTTATAGTACCTCCATCTTACTCAATCACATACACACTATGTATATACACTACTACTACAATATGCATGTCTTGTTTTAACGTCAACATTATAGCTATATTCATTAACTGTGAGTTTGGCCCTAAAGTCTTGCTACAGAATTGTACAAAGATCTGAGACTAGCTATCATTTACTTAATTTCCATGACTGCTTTAGTACGTATTTAAAGGGAGATTAGATATTAGATTATCAATTTGTACAAGGAAGTAAGAACAACAAGAGTTTACAAAACTACTTAAAGTTTTCATCTTTGAGAGAAAATCGAGCTCCATTTGTGTCAGATCTGAAGAAATCCCCAGGTGTTTCTATGCGAACAATAATCTGACCAGACCCTTAACATCACTAAATGTGTCTGGGATTATTTGGATTATAAGATGCAGAAAATGCAACCAAAAAGCCCCTGCAGATTTCATTGAATATTAAAAGCAAGTCTCCTGAAAAGATTTTAAACTGTAAAAAAAATAATTAAGCACTAAATATATGATATTATAATTAGTTAAAGTACTTAGTAACTTAATTACAGTTTCTGTGAAATTGTATTGTTACATTTGTTTGTTTGGGTTTTTTTGCTTTTTACACAATTGTTTTATTATGCTTTTTATGCATAATATGCATAATGCTTATTATTTTAGTGCTAGTAATAATATGTGCATTGCGTTCTGTAAACATTTTTTATGTGGCTGATTCAAAAGTTCTGTGGAGAACAGAAGAGGGTTCATGTGGTAGCCTAATTAAAACTGATAACCTAATTAGATAAACGTTGGAATTGGGTCTGACTTTTGGGAGTATTGGGATGGGTTTGCCGTTTGTGTGTGTGTGTGTGTATGTGTTCGGTATTGTTTGATGTGGGAATGTTGTCACCGTCCAGTCAGATAAGAGAATTCTGCACATACCGAGTCGGCTGTAGCCAGACTATAAAAGTCAAAACCTTCATGATGACCGATTATTTTAGAGGCTGACCCACTCACAGACTAGTCCAGCCTATAAAACATTAATACCAAATGAGTGCAGGAACACAGACGTATGTTCAACCCATGCATTCAAATTAAATGAGAGCATGTTATATTTGGTGCAGAGAGTCGTCCTGGTTTAGGAATCAAGTGATCTTCAGGACAGATGGATGCGGTTCGCATAGTAAGTATATGATCAGCAGTTTTGTTTTATTGTGACGAAGGCGTGTGCACAGCTGAATATAACTAATAACTAATAACTAAATATATAAGTAAAAAAAGAAACACATTTAAGTGGGTGAATCTTGTTTCTGCTGTAGGTGCCTTTCTCTTCCTTGACTCTGGCACTCATGATGTGTTTGCTGCCACTGTTTGCATCTCTGTTTACTGGCAAAAACTTCACAGGTAAAAATACTTTAGTTTTGCCCTTAAATGGACAGAGAACTGTTTAATTCTATAAATAAACCTCATATACATATACATCATATAAGCATTAGTGTTCATTTAGTTAACTCATGAGGTAATGTGGTCATTTGAAAATATGGCAGGGAGTGTCAATAAGTTTAAAGCTTAATTAGCCAAAATGGATGTAGAGAAATTGATTCCGTTTTGAGCCTCTTATTGTTATACATGTCTTATTTATTTACAGATTACACCCAAATGGAAAAATGTGATAGTAGCAGAATTTATCTTTCCTGTTTTTGCAATACCTTCTTGTAAGACCAGACAGACTAATCAGGTTTAATTGAAGGAGAGCTGCATCACACACATAAATATATATATATATGAAACTCTCTAAAAAAACTTTACAGGTCATTTCTAATGTGTGCAGTAGTTAAAGTTTCACAGAGATTTTTTATTTTACATATTCATGTGTGATATTGCATCTGCCAGTTTTGGTTCTGGGGTGTTAATTGGCATTGTATTTGAAGAATTAATCATTTTTTTTAACCATTCATAATTTAGTCATTAAGCTGTAAGTAAACTCATTCAGAGTGGTTTGATAAGATTTGGATCATCATTTGGAGGAACTCATTTCTTAACAGTTTTGGTGGGGTTCGAATGTCAACAACCAGTTTATTTACCATCCTAAACTACAAGTGAGCCTACACATATGTGTCTTTTGAAACTGTATTTATTATATATTAGTTTTATACATTTTATACATTGATTTCTCCTTTACCTAGTAAATATTTTGACTGCATCTTTGAATAGTTCTTCACAGTAATTAACCAGCAGCTGTGTGTGCAGTGTACGAGAGCCCCACCTTCATTCAGGAGGCTTTGAGCAAAGGAAAAGAGCTGACGGACGCTGCTTATGCACACACCAGTGAGAGGTAACAGAAGAGCTTATGTCTAGTAATGGTTTGTTCTGTGTTAGAATTAAATTTTGATGAAACCCTCAGAAACACAAGCACTGATTTGTTAAATGTTTTTATGAAAGCTTTTAATCATAAACATTTTTAATGTAATAAATATTGAGCGTAATTTAAAAGAATGTTACGTTTTCATACATATTAAATTTTATATTCATTATAGGTGCTAAAATGTGGTGAATATTAAGAACCAAGAAATTGTTAAAAAAAAAGTCCTGACCAGATTTTTTGTAAATATCTCTGAGGGTTAGGATTTTCAATTTAACAGTTAGATGATTTTTTTTTTTTTTTTTTTAATGCCTTTCTTTACTATCAGAGTGAAGATGTCTGTATCTGAAGGTTCTTTTCGTCCCACCGACCTGCTGGCTCAATTTAAACAGATAGGCTCCGGTACCAGAGCTCATATCAGTGCAGCAGAACTCTTCGACAACACAGTAGAGGTCATCAGAGAGATGGTGTACACTCACACTATGGCTCAGCCTAATCATACTGGTAAAAACACAAAGGCTCACATTCATACAAACAGGGCCCGTTCATTTCCTCTCCATTTTTTTCAGACCAGAAGCCCTCTGTGATATTTATTCCTCCATCTACTTGTGTATGTGTATCAGAGCTGTTGAGTGTGGAGGACATGGAGACTTTGCTGGAGGCTACAGGGTGCTCCACAGAGATGAAGAAACCTGTGTGCAAATCTGACTGTCTCTCAGAACGCTACCGCACCATCACAGGCCACTGCAACAACAGGTACCTATATAAAGAACCTTTACTGTGCACTGCAGCAACTGGTGCTCACATACAGAGGTGTGTAAAGCAGCCATCTAAATCCCTGCTTAGACAAATGTCTTGTTTCTTAACAAGACATTAAATTCTCATTGTCACATTATTATCAAAGCAAAACTGTCTTTTTATGAACACGTCATAACACGTTATCATTCCTTCTCAGGCCTTCTGTCACAAACACAAAAAAACACAAAGCTTATTTGGATAACTGCTCATAATTGCAGGAAGACATTTACAGACAACTTATACTACCATAGTTATAAACTCGCTCAGCACTTGTGCGAACTACATAGTACAGTGTTATGAACCCAGCAATCAGTCGTCATTAGTTGGTCATGTAAGCAGCTAGTGTCTGTCAGATGAGACATGGGCTCACAAACTATGTAGCTGTGTTAAAGTTAAGATACCCAAGGTCAAATATTTATCCAGTAAAAGACAGGTTGCTTTCTTTTTGTGTTTTAAGGGGTTTGACCATTTTGTTACTTTGTAAGTGTTACTTGGGCTAGCATGTCTCACATTTTACAGAATTCTATTCTAACAGTAATAAAGAGATGGTGTTAAAGGGGACCCTTTTTATTCCTCTGCAGACAGAATCCTCTTCTAGGGGCAGCCAATACCCCATATGGCCGCTGGCTTCAACCAGAATATGAGGATCTTCGTGGGGCACCCAGGGGCTGGGACCCCCAGCATACATATCACAACTTTACCCTGCCTCCAGTAAGGCATCTTTTAACATGCCTAACCTACAGCATAACCTGAATGAAGATAATGATTGCCACAATGGACATTTAGCACATTACTGGTTAGCGGTTGTTTTTGGTGTGTCTAAAAGAAAAAGCGTCTGTTACACAGTACTTACTGAACATTAAATCTAAAGGTCTTTAGTTTATTAATCATGTAATAAGCCTATGGTTCAATGGGTTTATTATGGAAAACCAGGGAAGACAAAATGCCATTCTACTCATAAAGTGAATGAGAAGACCGAGGTAAATAAAGTTCTGGTTCATGGCTTCAAAATATACAGATCTGAATCCCATTAAGATCATGGTGCCCTAGTTTGAGAAAAACACTATAATAGCTATGTTTTCAGTAGGATTTGAGTCTGTTGATGGGTGGGATGGCATGTTGTATTATAGAAAGTAGTGAAACACGTTTACATTATGAAAGCATTTGTTTGTGTATTTCCTGTATTTGAATTTTCATTTTGGATCTGAATGCATTATTTAAAGTAACACTGCTTATATACTGGGCTCCCTCCCAAAGCTTGACACCCGTTTCTCTCTGAGCAGGTCCGTGCAGTGTCGCAAGAGGTGCTGTACACCCATAATGAAAACATCTCTCTGGACATGTCTCTTTCTCACCTGCTGGTGGAGTGGGGGCAGTGGATTGACCATGACTTTGCCCTGACCCCTCAGAGCCCAAGCACTGCCTCTTTCAAAACCGGAGCTGACTGCACACGCACTTGCAGCAGGGATACACCATGCTTCCCAATCCAGGTGCATACATACACACATACACTAGCGGCCCAGGGACACAGTGCTAATGAAATGTTTTGAGATGCCTAACTTGATGCTGATATGAGATCAGTGCATCATTAGAAGACACTCTGATGAACATGAAGCTGATAGTTTTAAAATATACCTGAAGTATTTGCAAACAGCAAAATATGTATTTTATATACACTCATTATCAAAGAACAGTTGCACAAATAGTTCCCAGATGGAATCAGTCCTTGCCTGGTGGGAAGATTTGACATTGTGAGACATCCAAATGATTCTATATTCCTCTTTGACCGCACATGTGATGTAAGCAAGGACGGGCCTTATCGCTCTGACTTACTTAATAGCCTTGATTGTGGACATTCAGCGAGCAGTGTAGCCCTCCATGAGACATCCTCTTAGTGCCAGCGCCATTGACTGACAACTGCACAATGCAGGACTACATGCTCACCAACGAATGAGCAACAAAACTGTTTATGGAGGCACTGTGGTCAACACCAAGATAAATGGTTTGTTGTCACGTTCCAGAAGGACTGGTGTCTCACCACCTCCACCCATACCCCCACCCCTCCTTAAACTTTTAAGTAAAATAAAGGAAAAAAACACCTTTACAACTAACTAGCTTTTGTTCAGATAATGAATTTTTCCTATGTATGTTTTTATACGGGAAGATAAATTATCTGAACAAATGCTAGTTAGTTGGCACAACTAAAGGTGTTTAAAATTTAGTGCAGTAAGTTACCTTGAAATTACACTTATTCTTGACTTAGGACCTCCCCTGAAATCCTCAAGATGCAGGTTTTCTCATCAGTATGCTCTACTTCCGTAGCCTGCTGCTGTGTTTCCTGCTGTGTATACAAGCGAAGCCATTTTTACTCGTCGGCTAGTTTACTACTGATTACTCAGTGCCTGATGTCCTTCTGTTTATTGGTACTATGATATCTACAAAAGTACAAAGTACTGGCTGGCAGTGTAGGTAATGGAGGATAATAAGTAAGTCATCTGACTGACTATATTTTCACCCATACTTGGAAGTATGAACTAACAGCCCTGATAACTTACTGTTGTCAGTACACTGATTAGCTCTCACCTCCTCTCTGTCTGGCAGACTATTTGTCTATCATGACATCAGCTTACAGCCAATCAAAATCTAGCATGCCTAAACTGGTGTTCATGGTGACATAGCCTCTGGGAATGCATACTGGAACTTTAATACAACACTCTAAAGACAAGTGTATTCAGTATGGGACAGTTCTGTTACTCAACATATTGGTAGGGACATTTCTCCAGTACCCATGTGCAAACCAGTACTGATGCAGTACCTTCATGTCTCCTCTTGTTTGTTTACTAGGGATCTCCATAAAGTCATACATTGGGCTCATATTTGCAAAGATAGTAACACTTTATCTGCAGCTGATCTAAAGGCAGGAATGTTAACCATTTCTCATCCAAGACTGCTGTGATGTTGTGAATTCTTATGAACACTGGGAGAGATGGATCCCACGTCTTCTTTTGTTAAAGGTGGAACAAAAACATTTTAAAAAAAAGGAGCAGATAAATAAAAAGCTAACTTCAGACATTTTAAAAGAACCCCACAACTTTGCAATCCCTCACTGATGTTAACATGGCTCTTGGCCTTTTACCTGATCCAAAACTTCTTTCTCAATTTTTGTTCTACAGATCAGATTCTCTACTATCTCTCCTTACTGACAATGTGTGCGGTTCTGCAGGTAGCCCCTCCCATTCCCTGTTCTAATGCCCCCTGTTGCTGATTGGCTGGAGTAGCCCATTTCTTTATTTCCCATTTACAGAGCCAGGGCTGTGTATAAACACTGGATTTATATCAGAGGGCCACACATAATAGACAGCTAGCACACTGTAAGTAGATATTTAAAAAAAAAAAAAAAAAAAAAAACTGTGTTGGATTAAAACTGTATTCTGGGACTTTGAGTCTCCTGAGCCGTACAACATTTTAGCAGTAAATATTTTCTCAGACGTGTCCCCCAAACATTTAGACAGGAAGTGTACATGCACAGTCATTTATAAAGGCAATGTGTATACAAAATCAACTCTCTCTCTCTTCCTCTCTCTGTCAGATCCCTCCCTCTGACCCTCGTACAGGTGTTCAGAGCTGTATGCCTTTTTTCCGCTCTGCTCCGAGCTGTGCGGGCCCCTCGGTTATGCGCCGTCACAGAGAGCAGCTAAACGCCATCACAGCCTTTGTAGATGCCAGTATGGTGTACGGGAGTTCAGACACACTTGCTCTCGCTCTCCGCAACCTGTCTTCCCCACACGGCCTTCTTGCCCAAAACCAGCTGCACTCTGACCACGGCCTCGCCAACCTGCCTTTCCTGCCCCGCACACACACACAGCTGGACCCCTGCGCCCCACGCCAAGAGACCAATGCTGTCTCAAAAACAGCAAAGAACACAACATCTATGGGGAACCTGACCTTCTGCTTTCAGGCAGGTAGGCCACTGTAGATTGGCTTTATGTGCATTTTGTAGCTACATTGGTTCAAATAGTTACACTCTGGTCTTGACTTATGCATGTTAGTCACGGCAACTATTGTTATGGTCCCATAACAAAACCTAGTTTGCATAGGTGATTCCAGAACAAGTGTCATTTCATTTATCTCCACATGTACATGAGATAATACTGCAGATCACTCTGTAGTAACAGTCGTAGTGTATAAATCTGTCAATTCCAAAATTTATTTCAATTTTCCTGTAAAACATGAAAATGCAATGAGACGCAAACAATGGAAAAAACAGGTACTGCTGCATTCTCTCCACGGAAAGCTAGAGCATGATGCAGAACTGAAGGACCTATGAATAACTAGGCCTATTAATAGTTGGTATTCTCCAAAAATAGAAAGCTGTTCTGTCTGTGTTGTGCCATGATGGGTGTGTTTCAGGTGACTCTCGGGCCAATGAGCACTTGGGGATGATTGCTCTGCACACCCTGTTTCTCAGAGAGCATAATCGATTGGCTGAGGAACTCCATAAACTCAACCCCCACTGGAGCGCTGACACACTGTACCAAGAAGCCAGGAAAATCCTTGGAGCTGTCCATCAGGTTGAAGCTGTTTCCTGTTTTTAGTCTTAGAGTAGTCAGTCCTCCACATTTCAGTGTTTCTTGTGTTTTAACACACCCACTTAAATTCAGGAACAACCTCTAAATTAGCTGAATCCTTGGATTAGGTGTGTCTGAGCTAGGGCTTAAAGGTTAATCCGTTTATATTGAACCTTATGACACAGAATGTGTCATACTACCTGTAGATGTGTTAGACCAATCAGAAATAACCCATGTGCTGTGTGCATGAAAATAACCTTAATTAATCTGCAGTCTGGTGTGTAAACATGTTACTTTAAAGCCTCCAGGAAAAGTAGATACACTGATCTTCTTGCAATTGGACATTTCGCCCAAATGGTTCAGCCCTAGTTAGGACAGGAAAACTGAAATGTATGCGATGGGATATTTTAGGACCAGGACTGGGACGCTATACCAATCTTGTTTTAGTTCCACCAAATGCACCAAATTTGGGATACGGTTGAGTTTGATGATGCCTTCATTCTATTCATTCCTCTCTCTCTCAGGTCCTGACATGGGATCACTACTTGCCACGTGTGCTAGGGCAGAGAGCACACTCTGAACTCATCCCCACCTATGATGGCTATGACCCTAAAGTTGACCCCAGCATCACTAACAGTTTCTCCACTGCGGCCTTCCGCTTCGCCCATGTGACTGTGCATCCAGTGGTGAACCGACTCGGACCTGGTTATAAACTCCACCCTGACCATCCACCACTGCCTTTACACCAGTCACTGTTCGCATCCTGGAGAGTGGTAGAAGAGGGTGCATGTCACTCATACACACTTATTTTAATCTGCGCATATAATGGGGGGTAACAAAACAGGACATTGATGACACACTTCCTGCACAACTTGAGGTTGTTTAGCAGGGGCAATGCTTCCTGAGAGACTCTGCTTTTGCTGTTTTTGCTGCTTTTTGCTGCTTTAGCATGCCTTTGCTATGCATGGCAGTGCCTCTGAATACCCGAAAATCATAGAAATTAGTCTTAAATGTAATATTTGTTCATATATTGCTGTTTTGCTATATTGTATGTTATATATTACTTTTCAAGCTTTTTGTTCAGTTCTATTATAAAGATAATACCCAGCAGCAATAATGATGATACAATAACAGTAACACATTTACAGTAACAGGCTTAGTAAAAGTCAGAGTGATCTCTGTACTTAATTGAAACCTGAGTAAACTTTCTCTTCTATGTTTTATTTAGTTAGTATTTTGTTCCATATCCTTTAAAGTCCTCTAGGCATTGATTGCTTGTCTTTGCACAAATGATCCTCAACTAGGTTGGATTGTCTTTTGGATGGCCAGTGTGGCAGGTGTTAAACGTTTCCCGTCTGTGTCTATAAATTCAGTACATATTTGACTGTGTTTTGTAATCCTTCTCGCGAACATTCTGTTGCCAAGTGACAAGTTTTTGATCAATTAATTCCCTAAAGTATTTCTTGCTTTTAGAATATAGGATCTTTTTATTCAGGTGTGCTGTATGATGACTTTTCAGGAATAGCTCTTCAGCTCTCTGTACATGAACATGTACTGTGAACATGTAATTTGGATTAGTGTCCTAACGTATTTACTTATTTATTCATATAATGTATCTATTTAAAGTGAATAAGGGAGTAATAAATGTTTGTGCAGTTGTCAGATTGAAAATTATTGAAATTATGTTCTTTTGAGTGTGCTAAAACACACTCTCCATAAAACAAATAATAATACAAAAAAATTTGATCACAAAGAACTATTGTTAAGTGTTGTCTTTCATGTGCTCTGTCAAAGTGTAAGAAGTGACACTCTCTCTCTTTCTTTCTCTCTCTCTTTCTCTCTCTCTCTCGCTTTCTCTCTCACTCTCTCTCTCTCTCTCTCTCTCTCTCTCTCTCTCTCTCTCTCACACTCTTACTCTCTCTCTCTCTCTCTCTCTCTCTCTCTCTCTCTCTCTCTCTCTCTCTCTCTCTCTCTCTCTCTCTCTCTCTCTCTCTCTCTCTCTCTCTCACACTCTTACTCTCTCTCTCTCTCTCTCTCTCACACTCTTACTCTCTCTCTCTCTCTCTCTCTCTCTCTCTCTCTCTCTCTCTCTCTCTCTCTCTCTCTCTCTCTCTCTCTCTCTCTCTCTCTCTCTCTCTCTCTCTCTCTCTCTCTCTCTCTCTCTCTCTCTCTCTCTCTCTCTCTCTCTCTCTCTCTCTAGGTGGTATAGATCCAGTGCTGCGAGGATTGCTGTTGTCTCCAGCAAAGCTGCAAGCTCCCCAGCAGATGATGGTAGAGGAGTTGACTGAGAGGCTGTTCCAGGCTCAGGGGGGTCTGCCGCTGGACCTGGCCGCTTTAAACCTACAGAGGGGACGAGACCACGGCCTCCCTGGTACTGACAGTACAGTAACATTGTAAATTGTGCCTGTTGCTTACACAAATATGACATGAAGATGATGAAGCTGATCTGGAATTATTACTCTGAAATGCTTGATTCACACTATACGTCCAAAAATATACAGACACCTCTTCTAATCATTACTGACCTGGATGTTTAATTGTGCATACACAGCTTGTACAATTTCTATAGAAAAACACTTTTTTATATTTCAATAAAATAGAATGTTCTGGAGCAGCCACACAAGGTCTCCATGCTCAGTGTCCAGTGTTAGTGGGTATAACCCAGTATAGTATACCCACCCAAAACTGGGCTGTAAAGCAGTGGAACCATGGTCTTTTGAAGTAACAGAGGTCCATCCAATACCTTTGAGGTGAGATGAGCGTAAGTGGCGTCCAGAACCAATCAAGCAACATCAGTACCTGACCTTAATATGCTTTCGGAGCTGCAATCAAACCCTCATAGCAATGTCTAGTGTAAAGTCCACCCTGAACAGTAGAGGCTGTTACTGCATCAAAAGAGAACAAACCCTCTATTAATACCATCATTTCAGAAGAATAAACGGATAAGCAGATGTCTACAAACTTTTCTGACTTAATGGGTCTGGTTTCCGGAACAGGAATTAAGCTACTCCTGGAATTCACAGGATTTTGAATGGCCATTTTCCATTGTAATCACCCCTCCCTCTCACTTTGAAGGTTACAGTGCATGGCGCAGACTTTGTGGCCTCTCAGTCCCGACAAATGAGTCAGAATTTACAGAGATCCTGGGTAATGCCCGCTTGGTGCGCAAGCTTCTTGGACTGTATGGCACAGCCCAGAACATTGATTTGTGGATGGGGGCCATCTCAGAGCCTGCGCTGCCAGGTGGGAGAGTGGGGCCTCTTCTAGCCTGCCTGCTAGCCAAACAGTTCAAGGCACTCAGAGATGGAGACAGGTGAGCAGAGACAAATCGAAAAAATGATGAATACAGATATTCCTTTATACCATCTAATTTAACATGGGCCTACATATCACATATATACAGATGGATGGGCAAATGAGTAAATCAGTGAGTCATTAACTGCATAAACTTATGAATATAATTTTGTGTTTGTCTCTGTAAGGTTCTGGTGGGAGAGAGAAGGTGTTTTCAGCTCTGCTCAGAGACATTCACTGCGCACTGCATCTCTCTCTCGCATCATCTGTGACAACACACATATACGCCTGGTGCCCTTAGATGCTTTCACTCATACAGTTCACCCTGACCAGCTACTGCCTTGTACACACACAAGCATCACACACCTCAACCTCTCAGCCTGGAAGGAGCCAGATACTGGTATGTAAAACAGATGTATGTGTAAATGCATTAAAAATATAATATATATATATATATACATTTTTTATCTAGTTATCTATACAGTTTAATTAACCTTTTCTCTTTTCATTGTTTCTTCAGACCCAGTGTGTGGCTCCATCCCTCGCCTAAAGGTGGGTTTCTCTATACTGTGTCATTCTGCAGTGCTGTACGAGTGCCCATCTGGCTATCTGCTTTACGGAGCTGCACACATCACCTGTGACCCCAACACACATTTATGGACTCCACAGCCACCCACATGTCAAGGTGTGTGTGTAAAGGCAAAAGATCTTTACACGTTTTTGACGTTTCTTTGTAACTGGTGTCTGAACTCTGGTTTCAGCTCAGTTCACTGGAATAATACTTCAAGTGCTTTTCATATACATTTATTGGTTTATCTCAGATATAGACGAGTGTTTCAGCCAGCCATCCGTCTGCCCTCCAAACCTGCTATGTATCAACACACCAGGCTCCTTCATCTGCTCAGGTATAAATTGTCCCAGACAAAAGAAAACATGGAGCCCTCATGGTCTTTAAATGTAAACTGTATTCCTTATATGGAAGCCCATTCCCCCCAGCTAATGGAGAGTAAACATTGCCAAAGTCTTACAATAATCACTCGTTCCCTGAAAATATGGCTTGTTATCTTGAAATAATTACATATTAGTATCATTATCTCAAAATAATAACCTATTTTTCAATATGCTGATGTAGTGTCTTGAATTAATGCCTTTTTTTGTAAATATTAACATGAAATTATCACCAGAATTACTAGAATTATTGACTTTTGAAGTAATGCCTTATGTTTTAGAGAGATTAAGATTATTTAAGACAATTAATTATTACATTTGTTAAGTTATTATTTTGGTGTAAAAGTATTTATTTCCAGAAAATTAGTGTTTTTCATAAAATAAATAAATAAACATTGCATCTGAATTTTCATTACAAAACCAGAGTTGGAAAATTATTTGTCGGGAACATGCTTTTACATCTCGGTTCACATGCAACATGTTATGCAGTTATCATTTTGAAATGATGTAAATGTGATAATCATTCATTCTGCTACACATTGTCCACAGAGTTTGCATCTCGTCCTCTTTCTGCCTCCTCCATTGTTGCTGCAGTCATGGCAGTGCTGGCAGGAGTGGCCATTACGGCCCTAATCATGATCTGCTACAGAAGGTGGCTGTTTTATCTTTCATTTCTCTTTTGTTTAAATATTAACTGGGTGATTGTAATAAGCAGGTGATTTCGTTCCATAATATTTCTCTTTCTTTTTGAAGGTTTTTCTTCAGGACGGCAGAGCCAGTTACCAGAGCATGCTGTGAGAGGAAACACTGAAACGGTCAATGTTTACGAGTGTATTCAACTTTTATTTTAATTTATTAATATTTATTAATCTCTGTAGAGAATCTGACTTCCACATATAGTGTATATTGTCTTAATACACATGTACAGATACCCACATGCTTATCTGATTCTGATGTTTATGCTAAATCAGTCATCTACATATGAGTCACGGTCGGAACAGAAACTGCTTCTAGGTTACAGTGCTCCAAGAAGGGCTTTCCTTCAGATAAGATCATCCCTTCTTAATTTAGCCGAACTGGTCTCAGGTTAATGTTCTACTACCTTCGCAAATACAGTATTTCTGTCCATGTACAGATGGACCTGTTGCATAAAATGTTTGTGTGTGTTTCTTTAAGAGCGGACTCATGTAAACATGCTTTTCATGCTTTCCTCACTGTGGTTCTCTGTGAAACCTGTTCTGCAGCTCACCGTAAGACGTGGCAGGTTAATTTTCTTTGCCCCAGTAGTTTTTGTTGACTAGAGTAGGAGGCATATTAGACTTTTCCCTTCCCTCTTTTTCATCCAATAAGCCAAACAAGCAGAGATGTGATATTGACTGATTTACTGTAGTGAGACACGCCTTTTTCCTCTCGATTAGTGAATGTGTCACACATGATCAGCAACATTCCCGCAGATAATGCTACAGTGAAACCTCAGACGTCACTGCAGAAATCATGACGTTAGAATGTAGGTGTGAGCATGGCACTAATGTTTCCTTCAATGCAATTTTAAGTAATACCAACGCTAATCTCGACACAAGTACAGATACCAATCCTATTAAAAGTCTTTTCTTGCACACGAAACTGAATTCCTCATGATTTCTTCTGTGAAAAGCAGTGTGAAAATGTGTTGTTTTACTGGATTTGAAGTTTGCGAGCCTTTGCATTAGAATTAACCATGCAACCAGATAAACTTAAAAGCAAAAGTGCATGCAAAATGTTGTTCCTAAACTACATATTTATTTCTACATTCATTTTTGTTCACCTGTTCAGATTTAATTACAAATTAGACTGGGCTATTATAGCCTACGACTTGATTTTGATCATATGTCATGTTATGAAAAATTCTGTAGTGCTGCATATTTCTCTATGACTTTACATCACTTTCATTTTTTTAATTTATCAAATGGCATCTCACTCCAGTAACCAGCATGTATACAATTAACATCATGTAGCCATTGAAAACCCATGATTTACATTTTACATTTTACATGATCTGTCAACCATTCCTGGGTCAAAAATACAAACAAGCTACTGTTAGGGTAACTCTTACTTCAGTCGTCAACACAAAAACACAGTGATATTTTATTGCTCATTCAGGACAAACAAGACACTAGAACCAAGTTATTTACCCTTTCAACCACCAAAAAGAATCCAAACTATGGTCTCTATATAGCCAGATAACTACAGTTCTGTCCACTAATATGCAAGTTCCCTTGCACTTATACAGCTGCGGTAAGATATTCAGCTTTCTAGTAGTTATCTCCTCCCACCTTCGGATATTATACATGACCAGAATGTGGTCTTTACACCTGAAAATCCCACCTACTGTAGAGTACTACAACAGTGCCTCAGGCTGCAGATTCATAGCATCTGTAGTGGCTAGTGGAGCTACATTTTGGCTAAAGTGTCCTTAAAGAATTGTATACAAGGAGGGATACTAGTAAAGAAATGTTAATCTGAAGTACTGATACTTCAGTACTGGGCTGCCCAGTGCTACTGCAATGTGTACTTCACCATGATACACAGCTGTTCTGGTTAATAGTAGATACAAACCAAACTTAATCATTCAGACCACTCAAAGTTTTATTGTATCAATCCACATACGCAGTGTGCAGAGGACTGCTCCTACTCTTCAGAGGCAGTTCAGCTTAATGTAAAACACATTAAAATCATTTTTTAGGTTATGTAAACTTGAATAACTGTTGAATAATAAGAGTGTAAGAGTGTTCTTCCTGTAAATTCTAACCATTACAGCACTGTGAAAAACATCTAAACTTGTGTTGGGTGATATCCACAGATATGAGGTCCATCTCTATCTACTTTTTTCAGTCTACCTTGAGATGAACAGAGGAGGCCCAGATGGGTGCTGTTTACTTCAACTCTGAAGTGTTTTCGTTTCTTTAAAAAGTGAAGCAACCAAATCTGCTAAACAAATATTCAAGTTTGCATGGCTTTCTGACGTATCCATATTGCACCCTGAGAGCATTCTGCTTTAAGACATCATGATTGTCAGTCATGCAACAGTAATAATTCAGTACATTATCGTTACAATTCATTACACAAATGGCTATGAATGCATGCATAAACACCAACATTGGCTGAAATGGACATTATGCACAATGGAGTGTCAGTAAGGTGTGCTAAAGTTAGAATGTGCCTGTGTAAAAACAGGCAGGCAATAAGTCAATACCTCAGTTTCCATCAGAAAATGATGAATTGTCAAAACAGGCAGATAAAAGCATGCTAGTGAAAGCTCATTCTGAATATAATGCTATTCTGAGACACCTTCCTAATGACAAAGGCTTTCGTAACATTGTGAGTAAAATGGTCACATGTACATCTTTGATACACTTATATAATTAGTGACAACCGATATCCATGAGGGCCAGACATGTCAGCTTCAGGATATGATGTAATTTTAGCAACATTTTGGGTTAAAAATAAAGTTTGGAATCCTCCGTGACTCTACACCAGTATATGTAGATTAAAAAGAACCCATATTTAGGTTATATCTATGCCATGAGAACTGAGAGCTCATTTTCTGGACTCTTTATCTCATACACCACTGCAGTGTAGTGCATCCTGGAAAAGAATGTGGAGCAGTGCTTCTTAAAGCAGAAGCCACATTAAAATGAGAGTAATAGTGTTTGACACCTGTAAACTCTTTGGAACACTCCACCTATGTGCATCTGTCATTTAACCTCAAAGACTGTGCGTATGATGAACGTGGGAGACAAGGACTGTTCTGAAGTGTGAGCAGAATATCTGAAATTTGTGCTAGCCAAAGCAAATCATCACATAACCTCAACTACAATTCGACAATTATTCCAGGTTTACTCCACAATCAGAACAGTGATCTGGAGTATAGTGGAAGACATGGGAAACATTTCTGTCTACTTGGTCCAGTCTCTACCTGACAATATAATACTGATCAACATGTTGTAAACTGGCTCATCTCAGAATTCTTACCACTCTTTGAGCTGTTCTGCTACTGTGCTGTGATTCTGCTTTGGGTTGGAGCTTTCTTTCCTCTTGGCTCTTAAGTAACAGACGAGTGATTATGTCAGATCGACTGCTATTATCGAATGGCTGTGTGTTGAATGGCCATGTTGTATAAGTGTCCTTCAGCTTTCGTCTGTAAGAAAGAAACCCAACTTGGCCACAGACATTTCTCGCCGCAAGCGCATCACTTCCGAAAACATCTGTTCGACTGCAGAAAAGGAGAAGAAAGAATATGATGTCCACACCCTCCCTAGATCTACAGCATATTTGGAATCATAATCAACACAGATATTTAAATTATAATGAAGGTTCTTCATCTATCTAGCACACTCACCATCCTGTCTGACCAGGCCCTGCTGAATGTATCTGATGTAGGTAAAGAAGTTGCACACTGCTGTGATCTGGCCAAAGGGAAATGAAAAGATTTGCATGTCAAATTTACTCCAATGTGCTGGAAACCTAAATACAGCCACATAATAAAAACCCCAGAGATATTACAGACAGCCAGAGCTCAAAATCAAAAAGGAACGTTCAAAAAGAATTGGTTGAATAAAGGATTTGTACCCTAGCTCTGCTGGAGGGAGAGATGTAGTAGTAACTTTCTTTATCTCCCAGTTTGATGCGATGTCGGCAAGTGCGGGACAGTCCGCTCAGTGCACACTTCCTGTGTCAGCATAAACATACTTCTTAACAGAGCTATCACCCAGAAACTCTCTCAACAGAATATACCACAAACAGAAAACATTTCATTACAACTATATGTTGTGCATCCAGTACTATGGAAAAAGAATCAGAAACCACCCTTCATTTAATTGATTTCCTGTCAAAACAGCCATTAAGTACATGAAACAAAATAATAGCAGCAGCTTTAATATAAAATAGTTTATGGAAAAGGGAAAGTCAAAAGATAAAATTAGTGAAATAGGAGTTTCTAAAACTCAAGTTGGGACTCCTAACAACCATGCAATACCTGGTTGACTGTTACAATCAAATAAACAGTAAAATGTTTTCATCTCTGAGTGACAAATCAAGATCCACAGGTGTTTCTGTCCATTTTTTCACTATGAGAAAACAACTGAACACTGAGTGTAAAAGGATGTGTAGCTGTCAAGAAGTGGTGACTGAGAACAGAAAACAGACAGCTGCGCAAAATAACCCATACAAGTAAGCTGATGGTGTTCTCAGAACAACAGACTGACCACCCCAGAGTCCAGACCTCAACATGTGTTTGGGATTACTTGGATTGTAAGATACAGAAATGGAGCCAACTTGTAAGACTGAACTTTGGAGATGTGTACAAATATGACATATGCTCCTGCATGAATTTCAGTTCAGTATGTTCAGCCTGAAGCTGAAAAATGAATAAAATGATCATTTTGGCTGAAAATTAATTAAGGATAAAACCACATTATTCATACGCAAGCAGTGGTTTTAATTAAGGTCTCTTTTGTGTAAGACTGAGAATATTTGGCTCATTTCAGCATTTGACCAAACACAGGGCAAAGCAACATTTATGACAATGCATGTGTAATGAGCTAAAGATCATGCCAAAGAAACAATGTGCCAGTGATGACACAGCATAACATAGTCTGGTAGGCCCGGGTAAACAAAACGTATACAGACTAATTCAATTCCAAAACTGCCCACAACAAGTTGGGGACAAAAGAAGAGGTAGGAATGTTATTATAGCATTGACCCCATGAAGCATGTTAGTGGCTGTGTTAGTGACATGACAGGATTGGCTCCTAAAGTCACTTACGTCTCTACTGGCGCTCGGCAGCCACTGTGAAAACAACCCCAGATTAAACTGTGATTAATCAAACACAGCCCAACAACCCCATTAAAACAAGGAGCCAAGCATACCAGATGAATAAAAATTCATTTTGTAATTAAGTATAAAAAACTGCAGCATTTGAATCAGTATGATCGCCGCTGTTCTCCTGAACAACAGAACGGAGGTGCATTCCAGTATTTCCAGTTTGCCTCAGGGCATAGGCGAGGACAGGCATTGGAAAGTAACTAACAGGGTGCGTCAATAAGACAAATACTTTATCAACACAAAACATTAATTTATATTTACATGCATATTTAGATTTAATTTAATTATTATATAATTTTTTTAAATATTTGAGCTTAGTAACTGACTTTGAGTTTGGCATGATCACATCATTTGACCCAAGAGAAGACACCAACAACTAAAAGTGCTGTAGTGAAAGGAAAGGCTGTCATGTGTGATGTGCATGACTCACTTGGGGCCTCCACACTCCACAGCAGAGGCCTTGACCATAGGCAGAGCTGTCATGGCAACAGGCTCAATAGTCAAAGAGTTATTCTCCACTGCACTCTGAACTGACTGAGACAGCTAGAGAGAGAGAGAAAGAGAGACAAGATCTTTTCACTCAAATGTTCATTGTATACGAATGTATGCAAAACATATGTACACCAACTTGCATACTTCTGAGCATGTAAAGGAGAGGCAGGGCCCAATGTCCTCTCTGTAGATACGGCTTAAGAAGGCAGAAGATCGATCCAGGCTTGGAGCCTCTCTCCAAGACAAAAACTCAGCAAACAATACTGAGTCCAACTACAACAGGAGTTAAACAAGCAGATAAGCAACTTTTAAATTCTGTTGTTTTGTCTCTTCACACCAGCACACTTTCCATATGAAATCAGTAACTGTGAGATCACAGAATATACAGTCTTCACAAGTAAGCAGACAAAAAGCTAAACACTAACAAACAGAAGAAAATTAGAATTACATATGATGGCTAATAAAGCACATAAAGACACAGACATAGCTCTATTAAACCAGTGTGACATAACTGTAGGAACATAGGAAGCCTATATAACCAAATTAATGACCAAACTAATTTAGATGGTCCTATCAGACGGATGCAGTGGCAATAATCACACCCCCTCTCTGGCAGTTACCTGATGATAGTGCTTTCTGTCTACTCTGGCCAGTATGGGTTTCAGACTGAGTCAAACAAGACACAGAATCAGAGAGAAGACAGGAGGCACTGCAGACACAGAGAGAGAAGTAGAAAGAAAGTGGCATCAGTAATAGACAGAAAATGAGGGTGAGTGTGGTGAACAGAGGAGAAGTGAAAGCAGACCATATGATTTGTTGGAAGAGTAACAGAACAAGAGAACAAACAAAAAAAGTCATGGCAGAGGAGGAGAAGGAGAGAATACAGGCAGACAACAGGGAAAATACTGTAGTACACATGTGGGTGGTGTGATTCTATTTAATCTGCTACCACTGGGCTTTTTTTTTTTTTTTTGGTCGTCAGTCAAATGACCCCTGTCAAAGTCTTTGACCACACTTAGCAATGTCTGACTTCTGACAGTACTGTTCATCCACACCTCTGTGGTTAGGTTTGTGTATACATGTGTGTATGTACCTCTTTGTCTTCACGGTTTATCTGTAGAGGTGTAGTGGTTGGCTCTTGCTGTAGCTGAGGCAGGCTGAGGGTGGCACTCTTGTTGCGTGTGTGACCACTGGGTCGAGACAAGGATGCTCTGGAGCCCATAGACTGCAGCTGTGGGTGAAGCTGGCGATTGGGGGAGGATGGAGTAGAGGTCAACACCAGTGTCTTCAGGGCAGACACCTCTGCCTGCAGGACATCAATCTGAGAGAGGGACGAGAAGGCATGCAAGACCGGCATTGATGAGACTGTAAAAAATACGAATGATGGATGGAAGGACAGAGAAAGACAGATTACCTTGCCCTGGGCCTCCTTCAGTTGCTTTTCAGCAGTTGCCTGTTTAACATTAGCCTCGCGGACCATCTTATGAGCCTCCTGGTGAAGTGATGCAAGAACAAACGTCAGTAACATCAGTATATTATAATTACGAAAAAAACACATCAGTTACACCGAGACAATCGTCTCAGTTTGGTTTTAAAACATATACATACAATAGAATCATGGACTCGCTATACTACCTCACCTCAAAGAGACTGGCAGTCAGTTCCTCTAGTTCCTGTTCCAGTTGGACTCTCACTTGACACAATCGCTCACACTCCTCTCCCTTGAGCTTGAGCTCCTACAGACAGACAATAGAAATGGATTATAACAAAGTGAACAGAACTGAACAGAAAAAAACAGAACAGAATGAAATGATACAGTATAGAATAGAACAGAACAGAATAGAATAGAACATAATATAATAGAACATAATAGAACTGAATAGATCAGTATAGAACTGGATAGAATAGAATAGAATAGAATAGAATAGATAAGTATAGAACTGGATAGAATAGAATAGAATAGAATAGAACAGAATATAACAGAACATAATAGAACTGAATAGATAAGTATAGAACAGAATAGAATAGAATAGAATGGCTGACTGTGAAGCCCTGTACTACTTGACACTGACAATGTTTTTAACGCACAAGTCTCCACGTTGTGAATTCAGCGTTACTTCATGTTTTTACTCAACTAGAGAACCTCCAGAGGTGGAAAGCAACAATAATGTTTTGCTTCTATTAATATCACGTCTTTTGTTTGCTGCCGAATGTGGTTTGTTTATGGCTAGCAACGGTTGTTATAATAGTCATTTGTCAGGAGACATTGTTGTGTTCACTCCTCCTGTCATTGGCTGCCTGTCCCTAAACGATCTAACCAGGAGCAACACCGTTAAAATGATTGATACAAGGTTAAAACACGCTGTCACAGCAGCAGCGCTACTTCTTCATCCTCTCATGTTGGACTGATTAGACCTGACACCACAGTGACTATCACCTCTTAAGGTATAAAGTACTATTAGGAGACAGGAGCTATTAGGAGCTAGCTGGTTAGCATGCTAACTCCAGTAGTTATGAGTTAGCGTCTCTTACACAGTCCAAACTGTTATTGCTTCACATTCTGTTGACACATTTAGTAAATGTTGGAATGGTTTAAACTCGCCATTACTTCTTTAAGCTTACAAAGTATTCAGCCTGATTGGAGAGAACCAGAGGAGACAAATTGCACTGGTCATGGAGACTTCATGGAGACTTCAAGTAGAGAACTTTTTAATAGGTGCATGTCTACAGTACCTTCTGGGCAGCATCCAGCTGCTCTCTGAGGAACTCTGTGCCCTTTTCTCTAATCTCCAAAGAAGAGCTCCGCAGGCGAGACATGTTGTAGGTGTCTCCTCCATGGGCCCCTGCCTCTTCTTGGAGCATTCTCTCTCCTTGTCCACCTCCCACTGCTCTGGTGGAGTCGTGCTCAGGCTCCAGGTCTATCAACCTGCAGAGACAAGCATGAAACTCATTACCTGACTTTTGACAGTTTCCCCCAAAAACACCAATCCTACCCAAAACAGAAAGGCCAGCCAGTAAAGCTTAGTCTACGTTCAGGAGCAGGAGAAAACTTACTCACACAGTACCCATGTACTTAAAATGAACCCTATATGTCATCATATCTGACATGTTCGGTCCGCCTGGGTACAGAAACCAGAAGTCTGCCACATGACCTACGTAGTGCACTACATAGGGAGCAAGGATGCATTTGGGATTTATCCATACTAATCAAAGCACAGCAAACAAGCTACCACTTTAACCAACAACACGCCACACGGCACAGTTCACTCAAACTTCACCCACACACTCTGTGTTCCCTAAACTCTCCAGCATTAAGCCGGATCCTAACTTTAGTGCAGTGTTTCAGCATGGTATGTCACTCAGTGCGGATCCCCACCCTTACGATTCGCTTCACAGTCCGACACACAGCAGAAGCATCCGCTCCCGATGAAAACAACGCTGGACGTCGGCTCTTCTCCACAAGTCTCCACAAAAAGAGCAAACCAGACATGAGTTGAGAACGTTCGACAGACGCTTAGAGCCTCCGGGACGCGTTATACCCCGAATAGAGAAGAGCCGGCAGACGGAGTCTCTCAGCTCTCCTCAAACTTGAGAGGAAAAGTGTTGAGGCGGCTGTAAACAGGTCACGTGACCCTCAGGCGTCTCCACACTTCATATCTGCCTTCAGGAAGCGGGTTACCCGAGAAAGACAGCCCGAACACCGCTTCGTATTATTACTCTGACATTTTATTATCGTACTGTGGTTAGATGTTACACGACAGTTCGGTTTTCGGTTCTGTCCGAGCAGTTTGTAAAGTGTGTTTCTGACATGCCGGAGCTCATTACAGGCTACTGCTCTGGTTTAACAACACACGTCCCTCAAAAAGTGCTGATGATTTTCAGTCATCACTTTTCTATCTGCCACTTTCCGTGACAAAGCTCAGCATATCCCTCGAATATCTGCAAAATGTTTCCTTAAATTATTTGTTCAGACATTTTTATTTCTTATTGTAAATAAATAAAGGTCTAAACAACGAGGTAACAAACAGACTCTAGTAACAGGGATGCCAATTCAGATATACATAAGCCAGCTATCGTGTGTGGTTAGCCTGACTGGGTGCACATCTACAGATTTATGACTTTATTTCTTATTTTTTAGGTAATAGGACATAAATTGAACTCATGGGAAGTGCCTCATGTATTAAATTCCATACATTACTGTGGAAGTGTCGTACAAAACAAAACAAAACAAAACAAAACAAAACGCATGCTCGCAAATACAGCACACAAGACTGAGATTGTTTGTTTGAGTGTCGTTAAGCACGCCCAAATAAATTACTTACTAACTGCAATGTTAAGGTGCAAAAACAAACTCGAAAGATACATCCTCTCATATAGAGACACATGTTCACTTGTTCACACATGGGGACATTCTAAAAATTTTGGGATCCTGTATTACCTAATTACCTAACCTTCCCCCAATTTGAAAATTTGTATTTTATTTTAGGATGCCTTTATGACATTCATGTGATATAAATATGTATATGTAATAATATATAATAATAATATATAGAGTAATATATGTCATAATATTAATATTAATTAATATGTAATTTATTATATGACCAATTTCAGTCTCTCCTCCTTAGAATGAGTCAGACATGTTGGTTACTGTACTTTTAAATAATGAAAATGAGCTCTGTTCTGATTGGCTGTCCTCTTTTGTGCCTCATTTAGAAAGCAGTCCTGAATGAATCAGTCTTTCTCACTATGTCATGAATGGGTGTATCTAAGCTGCTGTGGGTTGAATAGCCACATAGGTAAATATGTTTTCATGACATCACAGAAACAGGTACTACCATATAGTGTCATTCCATATAAGGAATGGAATGAGGCATGACTAGCTCACAAGAAACTTACTGTAGCGTCCTGCTCATTCATTCATGGATATACAGGAGGCATGGACACAGGGCAAGACGGGAGCACCAGACTCACAGGGAAAAGTTTATGTTGTAAATAAGTTGTTGTGTATATGTATAGTATTGTGCTCAATTGGTAGTTGAGTGAGTTTACCATCTGCCATCAAGTGTAGTGGTGTGGTTATAATGGACCTTTCAGTGGCAACTCAGTACCACTGTGTGGTGGTTCTCCCCTGCTGCTGTGTTCAATAAATAAGCTTTTGCTTTCAAAGTGCAATTTTTCCCATAGAATTGGTATAAGAATACTGTATCTCCTGTACACTCATTAAAAACCGCATACTTTTACACTCATTAAAAACTTGTTTTGCATAATTTAGGCCCTGTACATCAATGTACATCAAAGCAATCATTGTAATCAAGACCTCCTGTGAGTCTCTTCCACCTAGGAAGTGGTCATGGGTCTTGAATAGTCAGTTCCATTATTCTCACCAGTTGTAACAGCCCTGCTCACACATTCACATCTCCACCACATCATTGCCATCACATACCTTCCCACTGGACACCTCTCTTCTTTGGCTTTGCTCTGCTTGCTTCGTCTGTGATCTGAAAAATCATCTTTTCCAAAAAACGTATGGGAGGAGTAAACTGCTATTCCTGAGCTACCTGTCACCAGCACCTCGTACCCTGGGCTGGACCTGGACGCTGAAGGAGGAGAAGAGGACAGCTGCACGGCATGAATGCCCTCAAAGGCATCCATCTTCCAGTGAGGTACTATCAAAGCACGGTCAGGGTCTGTGGTTCTGGGTACTGCCCTCCATCATTCTCGGATATCTCTCTGTGCCTGAATGCAACAAAAAAATGTCTAGCGTTTAGAAACACTCTCACAAAGATAACAGCACTCACGACCATTGTTCACTGAACTGCCCCGTAAAACCCACAAGGATAGGTGATATATCTTTTCAGTTTAATGTTAAGTCACTGTTAGCTTTCTGTGTATTTGGTTTTGGGTTTCCATCCATGTTATCTTAAGTAACTAGAACATGGCCCTTACAGGGGCCATATCCTACAGTACAGGCCCACATATGCTTGTGTAGTCACTTGTGTTGTCCCATTTTTAACCTTTCTTTATCCCCTACAATTACACAGACACATTTAGGACTGACACATGCAAATGCATTTGATTGTGTGACATCACAAAAACACTTTTTTCAACTCGGGATGTCTTTACAGCTAATACAGACTTGGAAAGTGCATTCTGAAAATGCTGACAGTGTTTCCGTATTTCTTTAGAAATCCAAGATTTAGTTCCTATAAGCATCTCTTAGTAACAGTACATTTACAGAGATATCTGTGTGTGAGACATCTTCATCATTCTCTAAAATATAAAAGCCCACTGACTTTGGTCTTTGATCCCCTGTGTACTAGTGTAGGTTAATGTTTGTCGTGGTTAAGATTTCAAAACAGGGGCCTCAGACTTCAGGTAATGGTGGACATGACTAGCCAGTGACTTGCCTGAATAGAGGGACCCTCCAAAAGCCTCTTTCAAGTTCCAAATTATTGATCTTGCTTGAATTATTGTGAACATGAAATGAAAAGAGACTAGCTAGCTAGTTCACATAAACAACACCAAAAGAGAAAGTGGAGGGTCAGTCGTAAAGGAGGTTTTAGGTTGTAATGACATCTTGCACTTTGGTAAAATAATGACTGCAGGGCAGTTAAAGTTTATTGTCCTTTATGCACTAAACAAAAAACAACAAAAAAAACACAAACAATGAGTAATGCCATCACCACCACTGTAAAGAAACTTGAGTCTGTATGTTTGTGTACAATGACTCCTCAAATCACTGAATCACTTTATTTACATCTTAATGAATGATTATGGAGAAATCATTTCTCATTACACTACATTCTATCATCCAGCCTTCATGTGCTTGCACTATGAACACATCAGCCTAATTAAAAGTAGTTAATAATTTAATGGTCCTAATGTTTTTGGTCTCCCAAAACAGGGGAGGGGTAATGTGCTGTACATGCATGCCAGGCATTCATATCACAGGTTGCATTCCATTGCAAAAAAATTATAACTGCAGCCTGTCAGATTGTAACAGTAATGGATAGTGATTAAACTGAATGAATAAAGTTAAAAATGACATTTCTCTGCTATTTTACTTCATATGCGCTCTGTCAGTTCTAATAGACATATTTGTCTCAGCTTCTTTTTGGGGTTTAGTGTAAAACTGCAGAGGAGCTGCACACGAGCCAAGGTATCACAGTAGAACTTCACCTACCTGCTGATGAACAGTCCTGATTCAGATTGTTTGAGTTTGGTTTCTTGAGGAAAGCAATGTGTGCAGGATAACAGTGACATAAGAGCGTCGATTGCAGAATGCATTTAGCAGCTTTCACATCCAGGCGGCTTGTTCAGTACAAAAGAGATTATGGGAAAATTGGGCAGCCCGATCCTGTCTCTCTCTTGTTCGCTGTTTGTGACCTCCCTGGTCAGCAACGGGTTAACGAGTAACCAAAGTGGGACAGTGGGAACATAGCATTTTCTCCAGCAGGTGGTGCCAACTGCTGTGTCTCTGCAGTGCTGCAGTGGGGCCAATATTAGTTCAGTTTAACCTCACTTATTATAATAAAGTAATGCTCCATATCCTGCTTAATCAGCCTATTATTGGCAGCTCTCAAAATTGCATAATATTACCCTTTATATAAATAAATTATGTCCTCTGTGAGTGTGTGTGTGTGTGTGTGTTGGTTATTTTGCAGTGAAAGATTTGCTCAGATTACTGGACTACCACTTCCCCACAATGCTCTTTTGTTGCTGAAAGAGATTAACGTGTCAAGTGACCGGAGGTGTGGGCGTCCCTTTCCCTCTTTTCCTCCTCTCCTGCATCCCTCGCTTCACTGCCACTCATCAAGGCTGTCAGCCTCGCTTCATTACGCACCGTAAGTAGCTTTGATACTGCCTTTCTTCATGTGGTCAGTATATCAAGTGGTGTGGTGTTTTTTACGTGTTAATTCCATTAGCTTACAGTAGACCACCAAGAGTCAGACTGAATTCTGTTACAGCAGAGATTCCACCTTAAAAAATTAGCCAATAAAACAATCACTCTTATTCTTTCTCTTCCTATTGCTGGGTCTGAAGGAATCAGAGAGCATGTTTGTCCAGCAATTGAGTGATTTTGCTACTCACCCATTATTAGTATAGGAATGTTGGAGCAGAGCAATCATCCTAACGTGCTGGACATCAGTCCTGATGGCCCCGTCATATATAATTATTACTGACACTATATTTTCTTGATACTGTATGTCATTCATCATCATATGTTGAAGAATGTGTCTTTATGTGTATTTCCACTTTTGAACTCCAGCTGCAGGTCCTCAGGTGTTGCGTTATTGTGTCGAGAGTGGTGTGTGAGGTGCTTCAGCTGGTCCTTCCGGCCAGCAGGGAGCAGAGATGACAGTGACATACTCACGCAGGGTCGCAGATGCCCGCCTGGGCACATTCTCCCACCTGCTGCTACGCTGGAAAGGCAGCATCTATAAGCTTCTGTACAGAGAGCTGCTCATCTTCACTGTGCTTTACTGCACCATCAGTGTGCTATACAGGTACAAGCAAGCTACTTTAGTGCTTTACAGCTACCAAACAGCTACTTTACAGACAGGCAACTTATAGGCAGCAGTGCAGAGCTTGTGCTGTAATGGATTTTCCAGTTAGCCATGTTGTACTGGAAATGTATGTCTATGTAGTCACTAACCCCGGGGTGGGAAATGTCCAAACTTTGCTGGACTGTGGTCTAACAGGACTAAAAATTCCTATCCCTCACTGACCCTATATATACCAACAGGCAATGTAGCTGAAATAAGGATGAGAAACATGGCAAAAATTTTATATTGCAATATTCAAAGACATTTTCACAATAATTGACACATAAAACAATGTGCCATAAAAAGATCTTAGCACAACCCTGAAAACACTGCACTGCACTAACTATGCTCTTTGTAATGAAATAAAGACGACTGGTGTTCACTAGATATGGATGACAACCACAACATACTCAGCTAAGCACTTCTAAGCTGATGTGGTTTGCAGATTCCTTTTAGATGATGGACAGAGGAAGCTGTTTGAGAAGCTCGCCATCTATTGTGATCAGTATGCTCAACTCATTCCTGTGTCCTTTGTGTTAGGTGAGTGGACGTTTCCTGTTATCTGCTACATCTGTTATTTCTTTTTTCTGAACTGTTTTTATTGGTCCATTCATCATGAAAAGTTAACACAGTGTAAACAGCAGCTGTTATTTTCCAGTTCGGTTAAAACAATTAATTCTTTTATAAATTCTATGAATTATTAGTTCTGCAGCTCTCTCTCTTTTTCCCTCGTACCTTCTTTATTCTGAAGGCCGAGTAAAGATATTTGTTGTACATTAATGCTCTCTGAAGTCCCTGAGTGCAAAGTACCAGTCTAGAACAGTAATAGGAATTTGAGTGAGGGTGTTCTTGAGTGACCTATAAGACTCTTTAACATGGTCAGTGTAGCCAGGTGTGTGAACAGGAGAACAGAAGGAACACTGGCTCTCTGAAGTTATATAGTAAATGTTGATGCAGGTTATGTGTGTTTGTTTGGTAGGTTTCTATGTCACGCTTGTAGTATCTCGTTGGTGGGGCCAGTTCGAGAGCGTCCCATGGCCAGATCGATTGGCAGCATTAGTAGGGGGTCATGTTCGGGGAGCAGATGAGGGGGCCAGATTGATCCGCAGGAGTCTGGTTCGTTATGCTAACCTGTCTGGCATCCTCATCTACCGCTCCATCAGCACTGCTGTCTACAAGAGGTTCCCAACCATGGAGCACCTGGTACAGGCGGGTATGGCGCATCTACTCTCTCTACACAGTATTACTCACTACAGGTCAGCTTTATTAAACCTTACCCACTGCTTAACAAGGCTTACACTGATACCAGCACAGGTACACTGTCTTTCTCCCAGCACACATGCTAGTTATGTACAGATGACATTTCTTACAGATGTCACATTCATGCTAAAACTGTTTTATTCAAATTTGAGTTATTTTCATGCATTTTTTGTTATTTTATAAAGAATAATATAATTACATTTTCTGACCATATGCCATGATTTTGATGCTTGCTGTATCCAATATCTCAGGAACTAAATGTATTTAATGATAAATAATATGCTTTATTTCTCTCTTTAAATATATTTATTTACACTACATGTGTGTGTTTGTGTGTGTGTGTGTGTGTGTGTGTGTGTGTGTGTATATATATATATGTATGTATGCTGTACACTCTTCATCAAAAGAATAGTTACACCCAGAAAGAAGGAATCAACCAGCAGTAATGAAATGTTGCCAAATGGGGTTTGACTTCAGTGGTGTTGTGCAAAAAAAGAGTTTAAGTCAGAATGGCAGCAGGTCATCTTCAGTGAAGCGTCCCGCTTTTGTCTTGGTGAAAATGACCAACGACTCTGTGTGAAGGCACTGTGGCCAGCACCATGAACAATTTGTTGTCATGCGGGACACATCCAGCAGGCCTGGTGTCCATCCACCTCCACCCCTAAAGCAATATCTGCAGGAACTGTGTGAGAATATTCAAGATGCAGATCTACTTTGGATTTGGATTAGTGAAAACATGACTGACAAGCAGTTTATTACAATAGTAAAACAGTTAGAGAAGCAGGTTTGGTTCTCACTAAAGCAGTATTGGTAGTATCGGTGGAACGCTGTAGAAGATTCTAGAGCCAAATCCTGGTGGCAACACAGGGAAAGAGTTGGGTTAAGTGACGTGCCCAGGACGCTGATTAGTGCTCTGTGGAATGCTGCTGCTGTTGCTGTGGTACCCCCCAGTGTCTGGTATTGAGACTCAGCACGAAAACAACAAGGATTAATGGTCTGTTTCTCCAAGACCTTGACTGTGTCAGCACAGAACTGAACCAAACATCACAGCCAAGTCTAAACAGTTTAAGACAAGTGTATTCACACATGACCAGGCAAATATAGGAGGTCTACTGAACACTGATCTGGGCATATACAGGCATGATGTGACCCTCTGTCTTCTATTTCATTCCATCTTTTCTCTCCTTTTCTTTCCATCCCTCCTCTTCAGGGCTGATGACTATAGAAGAGCTAAGGCAGCTAAAGGAGTTACCGTCTCCTCATAATAAGTTCTGGGTTCCCTGTATGTGGTTTGTCAGCCTGGCGCTTAGAGCAAGGACAGAGGGACGCATCAACAATGACGTCGCACTCACTGCTATTCTAAACGTACGTCTGACAGCTGTTTATATGCCGCCATGATGAAGCCTCGTTTTTCCACTTCAATCAATGATACATTTTATAGCATGTTTTGCAAAGAGGTGCAGAAAATACTTTATTTCATCATAAATGGAGAATTCATCTGTTTCCAGCTGTTTCAGCACTGGCAGTTCTGCATGTGTTGTGTGTCTCTTTTCCCCTTGTAGGAGTTAAGTACGTTGCGCTCTCAGTGCATGAAGCTGTACAGTTATGACTGGATCAGTCTGCCACTTGTGTACACTCAGGTGTGATTGATCAAACTGGAGTAGAGACAACCATCTTACTAACAACCAAGAGATGATTAAAACTGGACAGAGTGATTTACCCAGAAATCTCTGGGTGTACTGACTAACGTTAGCTTACTAGCAAGACGTGATTTTTGGTAGAAAAAAAGGACAGACCTGCAAAACAAGGATTATTTTGTGGTGTTGCAGAAAATCTATTTTCAGTACTATGGCAAAGTCAGAGACAATCCTTCATTTATTATATTTTCATTAAAAATGGCCAATAATTACAAGTTATTCTCTGAGATATTTCTAGAAAGATGAAATACAAGATAATCCACCTGGATAAGAAAAAGGAAAATCAACAGAACATAAGTGAAAAAAGCTTACACCCAAAATCAAGTTAAGCAAGTAACAAGCTACTAACAACCATACAACAGCTGGTGGACCATCAACACAGCCACAAAGCTTTTATCTTTAAGGAGTAGCAGAAAATCAAGATCCACTTTTACTTCAGATCTAAAACAAAGCTGGAGTAATAAAGACAAAGAGTGAACACATTAAATACTCAAAATGTTATATTTCGTTTTTTAGTGATCTCAAAGACTTCGGCACAGTACTGTCATTTCTAGTCTAAATCAGTCTATTGCCTCCTTTAAAGCCCATATGTTCACCGACTGTCATTTTTGGCAGGTGGTAACTGTGGCTGTGTACAGTTTCTTCTTGGCCTGTCTAATTGGTCGACAGTTTCTTGATCCCACCCAAGGCTACCCAGGTCATGACCTGGACTTCTATCTTCCCGTCTTCACCTTGTTGCAGTTCTTCTTCTACGTCGGCTGGCTCAAGGTGTGCATATGTCCAGCACCTATTATAAACAGCTAAAAGCACCAATCTCTATTTTCTATAAAGCAACTGGCATTTGGTTTGACCTGCAGTAGTTTAAAGTGCATGGACACTGTCTGTGATGGAACTCAACAATGACACCACTGGTGCTGTCTTTAAAGGTGGCAGAACAGCTCATCAATCCCTTCGGGGAAGACGATGATGACTTTGAGACAAACTGGCTGGTGGACCGCAATTTACAGGCACCGTCTTGTTTTCTTCTCTCTCTCTCCTACCACTACTACAGTAGAGCACTGCAGGAGATTAGGATGTACTGATATACAACAGAGTCAAACAAACATCTTGCAAATGACTTCTGTGTCTCTTTCCATCTCTAAGGTATCTCTGCTGTCAGTTGATGATATGTATGATCTAGTTCCAGCAGTAGAGAAGGATAAATACTGGAATGAGTCTGAGCCCCAGCCTCCTTACACAGCTGCAAGTGCTGAGCACCGTAAACCCTCATATATGGGGTCTGCTCTGGACATCAGGCAAGTGTTCCATAACACACTAAAACTGTGGGTATCAACTTCCACTTCATGTTAGCTATAGTAGCCTTGTGGCTCTAGTGCTAAACTAGGGAAGCAAACAATACTAAACATGGCATGGCTAGTTCATTCTATTTGATCAGACAGAAGGCTAAACCGAGTCGAATTGTTGGAGTCAGGGAATTGTTTAAACACGTGTAATTAGATGTGCTCACCTGCCCTTGATTGGACAACCCTGACAGTGTCAGCTGTCTATATCTCATATTTGCATGCACTGTTTGTTATATATCAATGATTGATAAGAAACAGAGACTTTATATGGCTATACAGACTCATTGTCAAACGAATAGTTGCACCCAGAAAAACAGTGTGGGATTGGAGAGCTATTTGGAGGGAGATTACCAGGAACAATAAGTAATGCTAAATTTAGGCTGATATGGACAATATTTATTGAGCTACACATACAGAAGTAAGTGTCTCTCTGTATGGTGTCATGGGGGACCATGTTTAACGCAACATGTTAGGTGGGTCGGCATGGGCTTGTAGAGGATCCTAATGGGGCCCTGCAAGAATCCATTCCATGCAGCTTGAAAATTCTCACGCAGTTCCTGCAGATTTTGTGGTAGGGGTGCTCACTGACCACGGTGCCTCCACACACAGATTTGTTAGGCGTCCCCACCAAAACAAACGCGGGACTTCTATCATGGAGGTCATCACTGCTCACTGAATGTCCACAAACATGGATGTTGTGTCACTACCTGCATGTCGGACAAAAGCATCTCTTCTCTCTCTCTGTGGTTCGTGTAAAAAACTTCATTCATTTGCATGTCTCACAATGTCCTCGAGAGAAGTTTCACTCCTGTCAGTTAAATCTATCTGGGTGAAACTTTTCGATCACGAGTGTAAACTTCTATCATATGTCTTTGTGTAGTATCCTACAATAGACTGTAGTAAAGCAGTAGGCCAGTAATAGAGTGTGGTATTAATCTGCTACAAGATTCCTATATGGTTCATATGGATATCACTGTGGCATTACTACACTTCCTGTATCGGTACAAGTCGTCCGTATTCTCATTGTAGTTTCAGTTAGTGAAACCTGCTTGTAGGACTGAGTTGCTACTCTCTCTTGTTCCCAGTGTTCCCAAGGAGGAAATGGAGTTCCAGCACAATCTGGAGCAGATCAAGGAACACGAAGAGGCCAACCACTCTACTCCTCTGCTTGGCAGTCTGAGTCGTCTGTTGGGTGTTCAGTCTCCCAGCTTCCCTCGCGCTGCCCCGTCCTCCAGGGTTTCTCTCCTCCGCCGCCGCCCCCGAGCCCCTTTTAACCGTTTTCCTTTATACCTTTACCCTGAGGCTACTCCCATGGCCGGCCACGCTCACAGCCCACATGAACGAGACATTGCCGAGTACGCCTTCTCCTCCATGCCCCTTTACGAGAGACCAGGCTTCTACAGCTGCCCACAAACTCCCATCCACTGTGTTCCACCTCCTGTCCACAGGCCTCGCCCTGCCCGGAGACCACAGGGTGACTTAGTACAAAGTTCCAGCTCCCTGGCTCACCCTCTGCTGGGGTCACAGCAGTTGCCTCCTCCGGACACCCCTGGTCATGTTTCGCCCCCACCCTCTTCAGCCTTCCCCTGGGTGGGAGGGGATGGAGATCTCCCACCTGCACCTGCTTTCTCTTTTCCTGACCCTCTGCCCAAACCACGACCAACTCAGGGACTCCTATCCCATCGTCCTTTGCCTCCTCGCTTCTCTCTTGATACCCCTCCACCAATGGAAGGACAGCCAGGACCCCCCAGTGCCCGTGGAGGTGGAGAGAGGGTGTTCTCATTCAATCCTCCCTTGCGGAATCCCATCCAGACTGGCACAAGCTCGGGGTGCACAAACTCGCCCAGTGTAACCAACAGCAGTAACAACATCAACAGCACGGGTAGCCTCTGCAATGGCACTGGACCTCCAGGCAGCACACCAAACAACATACGTCCCATCAACAGAAGCACTACAACCCTAACCAGCACAGCGAATGCAGTCACTCCTAATGCTATGGCAACACCACAAACAACCAACCAGCACAACTCAGCCAACGATTCTGGGATTTCATTGTCTGAGGGGGATTTGATTGGTGGGTTGGTGCAGAGTGGGACTGTAAAAGCCAATGGAGCAAAGGAACAATACTAAGATACTTCGGACATTTTGCTCCAGTATGAATCAATATGCCGAAGTTGCAGAAGTTCAGTAAATGACTCTATTGGTGTCTGTCAATAGCGGTGACCTGAGTAATAGCTCAGCTGAAAATGTGGACAAACAGATGGACAATTATCTTCAATCTCCAATGTATTAGGATGAAGAAAACTAATATTTAAGGAGCAGGAAGAACACCACGATGACTTAATAGAGCTTCCTAAGAAGAACTGGCAGACAACACCTCTTGTATTACACTCTTATAATTAACTGTTTTAGAAAGCGTGAACTATTCAGATTAACCCAGAACCTGGATGAGTTCCAGACAAGCAACTACAATCTCAGATACAGTT
Organism: Prochilodus magdalenae; assembly: GCA_024036415.1. Taxonomy (NCBI): domain Eukaryota; kingdom Metazoa; phylum Chordata; class Actinopteri; order Characiformes; family Prochilodontidae; genus Prochilodus; species Prochilodus magdalenae. The sequence goes on along the minus strand of JAMWET010007209.1, from coordinate 617,367 downwards.
ACTGGAGCACAGCAAAGTACTAAGATGTAAACATGTAAAAAGTAAGATTAGATTTCTGCAGCATCTGCAGTAAAATATACTGTAAGTCTTGTATCGACCTGTATGTAACCTTTTTGCCATTATAAAAGTGAGAGCTCTGTGCAAAATGTTTGATAGATGTTTGAAGTTTGATAGAAAAGACACACACATCTACCATGAGGGTCTGGATATAAGTATAGCGTTCTCAGCCAAAAATCCAACTGGGTAACATATTCCTGTGCTTTTTGTCCGTCTGTTATATGTAGTTACTGGCTCTTTTGTTCTGTGTGGTTTAATAGACGGCGTTGAAAACCCTGTCAGAACCATATGCACATAGTGACATCAGTACTCAGTTGTCAAGTGTTTTCATCTCTTCATGACTAATGCTGAAGCAAATATTGGAGCAGGTCACAACAATGTTCCTGAAAGGAAAACCGGGGACATTTTCAGTTTGCCGGTCAATGTTTCATTAAGATATCCTATGTTTTTACATATCAAGTCAAAAAGGGTGTCAGCTGTAGTGGTGAAGACTGACAGATAAAACTGGGTATTATCTGAGTAACTTTGTAAACCGTGTCAAAAACTCATGCAGTAGTCGACCATGATGAGTGGAGCTATGGAAAACTACGGAACTTAGTATAGAAAATAATAAGAGATAATAATAACGAAAGATTTATATTTCTTGCTTACCCCTGTGGCGTTTATTGCTTGTCACTGTTTACGAAACAAAGTTGCTAAGAAAAAGTTCTCTGATAGCGAGAGGAGAGTCGACGGCAAAGCTGGCGGCCCACTGGTGTTTTGCTCTGTGTTTTCTGACCAGCCTGCTGATGGTTAAGAAGGCTGTTGGACAAAATTCCATTGTTCATTTCTTGTTTTCCTCTCACAGTCCAACTAACTTCATTTCATACTCGTTATTCTTTGTTATTGTTATTCTTTGTAAAATCAGTTCAGTAACATTTTCAGCTAAATCATTTTATAAACCTCTCGGTTGTTTAAATATTTACCTTTGTTTATGTTCTAAAATAAAAGTCTCTATGCATTTGAAATCTGTTTGAGGACAGTAAAATCTAATTCGATTTTGTACTCAGGACAGTAATCTGGTCAGTGTGGTGCCGAGCTTAATAAGCCAGCGGACTGATATATGCTTGCAATCTGGGGTCTTGCAAAGTGAGGAGATATGTGTACCAAAAATAGTAATAATATAATATAGATATGCTTATATTATATGTATATATTTATTACTCTTTATGCAAATAATACTTTACTTGCACTTCTGGTTAGATGCTAACTGCATTTCACTGGCTCTGTACCTGTACTATGCACAATTACAATCAGGTTGAATCTAATCTAATAATTCATATTCATCTAGTAGTATTTTGCAGCCTGAAGCTATAGGAAAAACACTATTGGCAATGGTTGAATAGTCAGACCCTAAACGCACCCCTGGTCAAGCTCCAGTTCTGGAGAGACAGAAACGGCTGCTGTCAACATTTGCCATATGTGCTATATTGATGGTTGAAAAATGCATTTGTAGATGACATACAGTTATATCAAGCACACTGTATGTATATACACATCTGCCATGCCTACCTATCACCTGGTAGCACAGTTCAGGTCCTGTAAGCCCACCCCTGCTGTACATCTCAGGACGTTTGTGGTGATGTTGTGGACCCACCTGACACTTGCTAGCTTCTGAAACCTCCCTGAGCTAGGAGAGAAAGTGGCAGCAGTGGGTTGTAGACAGCCACTGCTCCCTCTGTTGGCCAAACCAAGTACAACACGACACTGTCCGTCTGCACCTCATATGCACCGCTGCCAGGTCGGAGGGCTTTCCAGTGTGCCCTCAGTTATAACCTCACATGTCATTTCCCGGTACAGACTACCAGAAACGGGGACTGTCTCTAGTTCTCGTCTTTTACACAAGCAAGCTGTTATGAAACAATAAAAAAAGGCAGTTGTACGAGTGCAGTAATATGTACAGTGTTACCACATGTGAGTGATGTAAGACAAAGTCCTGTTTAAACTGACTGGTTTATTAAACATTAAACACATTGTTTCAAACACTAAAGTAAATTAAACCAAACATAAATTACATTTTTGGCCATTTTCCTACTTTCCCAGACGTATTAAACATAGATCCGTATTCGATATGCTGTACTAAAGCTGTAAAACCCCTCCAGTCCGCTGGATGGCGACAATGATGGTTTTGTACGGGTTGAACCACAAACATTTGAAGGCCGAACTACAGGCGCAGATTTCTGGGCTGTATCCCAAACGGCTCCTATATCAACCAAACACACACATAGAGCACTTCCTGGTTGCACTAAACAGTTTAGCCGACGTGGACTATGTAGTGCACTACATAGGGAGTAGGTGGTTATACGGTATCGAGCCGAGGATTTCACACCGCGGAATTCAAACACAGCAAGCCCTCCCGAAAATAAGCCACTACCAAACACAAACCACTTGAAGATGGCGTTTACACTTTACTACATTGATTCTAGTATCTGAAGCTGTTCTCTCTTTTGCAAAATTTCTGGGCGAGGCCACAGTGGCAGCAGTAGGAGGACATGGACTCTCGGGCTACAGACTCTCCCAGAACTGTGTTCTTTGACTTGGAGACTACTGGTCTGGGTATGTATTGGGCAACATTGGCAGAAACTGTTGTGAATTATATTTCTAGAGCTGCACTCTGTAGCTACTACAACCTGCTGTAATTTTTAAGTATTTTGACCTTTTTCTCGTCCAGGATCCTCATGTGACATCGTTCAGCTTGCAGCAGTGAGTGGCAGCCACACATTGAACCTTTTCATGGTCCCTCGCTGTAGGATGGACCCCGGGGCCTCCAGAGTCACTGGGTTTAGAGTGCGGAGGCATCAGCTCTTCCTGCACCGCAAGCCAGTGCTCACTAACTCTCTGAGGGAAGCCCTGGTGTCCTTTATAACCTTTCTTCGCATGTTTGGACGGCCGCTGTTGGTGGGCCACAACATTCGCCGTTTTGACTGCCTTGTGCTGGCCAGAGTTTTGGACGAGTTTGGCTTAAAAGCAGCTTTCCAGACAGTAGTTGTGGGCTTCCTGGATAGTCTCCCTTTGGCTCGCCAACTTCTCAAGGACAGTGGGATTCAGAGCTTCAAACAGGAGAACCTGGTTAAAACTGTACTTGGTATTTCCTATGCTGCTCATAATGCATTGTCTGATGTACAAGCCCTACAGAAGCTTTACTGGGCCCTCAGTCCATCAGCCAGTCAAATACAGCATCACACATTCAGTCTGGACACGCTGAACACTGCGGCTGTCAAACCTTCAAAACCACCAGCACACAATAACTTATGTGGGCGCTTTCAGAAGGCAGTGAGTATCACAGTGGAGGGCAATAGAGAGGTCTAAGCTTCTGTCGTATTGGACACGACAAAACTAGACTCCAACAATTTATGCAGAAGGTGATATTACCTCCAACACCTGCTTGTGGTTCCAAAGTGTGGGGTTATTGCATTGAATAAGGCACCTTCCTTTGACAGCTCTTGTATTTTTGATGTTGTTTGTTTTTAGAGTATTTATGAAATACTTTTTCCAATAAAAATGTATTTATTTATCATATATATGTATATATTCACATATATATATGTTTTATGGCATGTGGTTAATTGGTTTTACTCACATTAGCGTTCTTGGGTCTTTAAAAAATTGTTTCTCAGGAGCAATATGCTCATATTGTGTTAAGAATCCTTCTAGGCCTTTGGAACTGTAGCACCATGTAATTATAACGATAGTCACTAAACATTGTATTGAAATAAATCTGGGTATAAATTACTTGGGTAGTAATGTGGGTGCAATTCTAAACTGTAAAGAAGTAAGATTCTTAGTTAAATCTAAAATATACCTTATATGTAATAAGATGCCAACTCAGTTGTTAAAAAAAATTCTGTCAGTTAAAACTTATTTACAGTATAGGTTTTTGTTAAACAGTCTTGGGGACACTCAGTAGGGTTAGAACCAAAATAATAACACAGCGAGTGCAGAACCGTTATTTATTAGGGTTATACAGCTTGGACAGACTCATGCCACAGCAGATTCAAAAATGTCAACCCATGCCTACATTCCAAACCTTCACTGGAGGTAGCAGTCACATTATATGTAGTCCGTCTTGTAAATCTGAGACATAACCTGCCTTAGTTTATCACAGATAAAAGTGCACAGAATATACAGAAAACAAACAAACAGTAGGATAACATTAGGCTAAGTCCTAGTCTCGTGTTGCTATACAGTAGTAGTGCTCAGCATCTGGGCAAACACACAAGATAACTTCGAGGGACAGGAGGTACCAGTAATAACCTTCAAGTCTAAAAACTAAAATCATTAAAAACATTTCAACATCACATGTGCAACATTTGAAGCAAAGCTTTTTTTCCCCCACCAAGGAGGTGAATTCCCCAAGCACATATACAGTATGAGAAGTTTCTGATTAAAAAGATTAAAATGGTTTTAGTAAACCGAGAAAAAGACTAGAACTATTTTCTCACTTCATTTTCACTTGAAGCGACTAAAAACGTCCCTGAACAGTAATCAGTTTTCACTTAGAGAGAGTGTAACCCACGTGATGTAGATTCTTAAAGACCATTAGATATGGGTGGATTGTGTGGTTTCCTTTCGAGTAGATAATCTCAAACGAATCCAAGTGAAGATCAAAAAACAACCGTTTCTAACATGCTAAATTTAAACTCAAACATGCGTCTGTGCATTCTCAAATAGCTCATCTAAATGTTCTACATATGGTGAGCTAAAACAACAGGAATCTAGTGGGTTTAAACTTCTATTGGAAATCCATGCACAGGCATTTTAATAGGGAAGAAGTAAAACGCCCCAATTGTTAAGCGAGTATATGTGGGTTTTTGTTCATATAAATGTCATTTATCTTCAAGCAAACAAAAAATGATGAAGAACATGTTCATCACGGTCTGCTCACCTTCACATACATTTGAATAACCTTATAATACTTTAATGTGAACTGGCACATCAAAAACTTTTTCAGTTTTTCCTCGACTCACCTCCAAAAAGGTTCAAACAATGGGACCATGAGGAAAAGACACCACAATATGTTCCTGTTTACATGCTGGTGAATGTGTATACTGTTTGTTCCCCATCTCTCTATATTTTGCTGAAGTCTGTGTGATCATCCTCATTGGTTGTGTTCCCTCAGGGTCATGGACAAATAGGCAACATTAAATTAGAGCTAAGTTCTGACATATTACACTCAGTAGTTACATCAGATGAGACCAATCAAGGGAAAACAGAATGCTGGACAAAAACTCTGACCTACAGCAGACAGCAAGCCCGGAACATAGTCATTCCAGTTGATGATGTCACCTGCAGTGAGACACTCTCATTGGCCGAAATGAAGAGCACGGAACCCCTTCGCAGCATTATGTCAGCGAAGGCAGCAGCCGAAGAAGCACTGGCCTCACCCTGAACCACCAGCAGAATTCCAGCACAGTCCAGAGAGCTCACTGTGTACTGCTTTACCGAGGGAGCAATCTGCAGGGAGAGACCAGCAGTTTTTTTCAGGGCTGTTTAATTATTTATATTAGACGCTTAATTCATCTCAATTAAACATGCTGTGGTGGTATGTATGAGAGTACTTCAGTTCAAGCTAGTTTTATGATATCACAATGTTATAACACACATAATCAATTAGATCCAATTTAAATACAGCTATCAAAAAATTACAACTAGGTACATTGTTAACGTTTACAAAGTTGGTCGTTGAAGAGACCACAAAATGTTCTCTTTATTAAAATAATAAAATGTATAACCAACTAAAATATGTTCCCACTTCCTTTACAGTGTCAGAAACGATTATTTAACAACCCAACCCAGTCACACCCCAGTGTGTAAAGGCCTGAAGTTTGCATGTTGCTTACTGGGCACGAAAGCTTTATTATTTGTTCGCTACATTAGTCCTGTGCCAATGCAAGTCTTCAAAAATGGTATTGGGGGCTGTGTAAATATATTTCAGTGTCATACTGCACTATACTGCTGTATTATGTAACACTGAACGAATTATTTTCCCTGTATGAATGCACTACCCAGCAATGCCAATATCAAATACTTGTGTGCAATGTACTATAAATGGAAGAGAACAAAAAAAAAGGAAAAACGACGTCCGATCTGGGCTTCTCTTACAATGCAAAGCATGCCCAATAACGTTACACCGTTAGACTTCACTGTTTTATATAAGCACTGACATCAACAGTACTTCTACAGCAGGTCCTAGTCAGTATGTGTCAAAACAGACTCCAGAATAACTAAACGCATTACAGTTCCTAAAGTCTCTCTTTCCCACTAAGCTGCAGGGAATCTGTTAAACTCACCTGTATCCTCATGACGGTGAAGTCTGGCACAGGAGGATCGTACAGGTAGACGCAGGGGTCTGAGGGGTCTTGAATTGAGGGGAATATTTTGGCACTGACTGGAGCAGGACTGTAGTTCAGCATTTCGCACAATGTGTTCACATCAATGTACTTTGGGGTCAGGCCAGCACGCACTGTGTTATCCGAACAGGCCATGCACTCAATGCAATCTGGAAGACATATTACAGAGATGAATTATGGGTAATATCGATCGATAATGTGCAAGTGTTTCGAGTGAGCAACAAACCTAAACATTAAACTGCTGATAGTGTGGGAAGTAATTTAAACTGAAACATTCCTATAGTACACCTGTGTGTATGTTTGTAAAACGCATGCTTTATTGCTAGAGGTAAATAAAGGGTGACCTCCAGAGAGGTAGGCGTGAGGTTCATTGGCTCCCAGGAACATCGCCTCTCCTGGCTCCAGCACGATGCGGTTCAAGAAGTAGATAGAGAAGCAGCCGATGTCACCTGGATACTGCGAGTGCAGCCGCAGCAACAGCTCTCCATTACTGCCCAAGGTGTCTTTCCCTGCAGCCGCTAAAACAGTAACAGCACAATGAAGTTTTTTGGTTTCTACTTAAAAATAAAAACGACAAAATCTTACCAGCTTACCTTCTTCAGACACTCTTTTCACCAGCATGTTCAGCTGGTCCACAAATACTTTCTTCTCACAGTTCATCATCCTGCTGAAGCACTTCTTTAAAGCCAGGGAGGTTCGGCCTGGGTTACCTACACTGCTCTGCAGCTCGTCTGCTGCTTCATTACCTACTAGAGCATGGAACTCTGGGACGACTAAAACACAGACACAGTCAATCCTTTAATAGTCATATGACAAACAAACAGCCATACATTCGCTATGGAGGAAGAAATGCTATACACATTGGGCTGTCTGTTTATTAGATACCTTGTATCTACAACCATTGGTTATTTTATCAGGTACCGCTACCCTTAAGTACACTTTCTAAGTGTACAGTTACAGATTGCAGCCCATCTCTTGCTGAACAGTTTAAGAGTTGCTCTCTACCTTATCCATCATTAAAAGGGACCAATATAGGACCACTGTGGACCAGATATTATTTAGGCAGTAGACCATTCATAGCAAGACAGTCATACCAGTTTAGCAGTGCCATGTTGGTGTGTATTGTGCTTGTATAAACACATCAGGTGCTGCAGCACTGCTGATTCAATACATATCTATTCAATAAAATTTTGAACAACAATGCGTAAATTACCAGTTTTCCTGATTTTGTAAGTGATGGTATAAAGTTACAATTTCTAGTAAATGTTGTTTATATTTCTCTACTGAAAAAATAAAACCTAAAATATAAAATATGTTAAAACTTTTGCACAGTAATTGTGCATTAAAATGTCAAGAAATGCATTTTCACAAAATATAATTTGACCAGACTGGCAAAGAAATGAACGTGTTTCGCTCTCACCTTTGAGAAAAGTGATGATTTCCTCCACTGGGCGGAATCCACAGAGGCCTTCAAACTGTGTGAGAGCGATGGCCATCTCAGGCTTATGGTTATTGTCGGGATAGTGCTCAGGAAACTCCGCATGGAGTTTGGCAGCCAGTTCCTAGAACAGTATTGAATTTACACTGGAATGTACTTCATCGCAACATCCTGCATAGCATTCTATTAAAAGTTTTATTTTAATTTTCTGATAAAGTTCTTTCCTTTTTCCAGGCACCTCTCGTGGACTTACCCTGTTGGGATGTGCCTGGATGGACAGTGCAGTATTGACAGACAGCACTTTAAAGAGGAAGGGAAGCTGTCCCTGGAATGTGTCTTTGACCTTAGATCCCAAGCATCCTGGGTAATCTGCGATCCACTGCCCCAGTGTTCTTTGAGATATCCTGTTGTCTTTGATAAGGGCATCGCCTTTTGGGTGGGCGCCCATCCAAAGCTTAAATAAGAAACACATGCATATTTTAATATACATTTACACACGTCCTGCTGCAGGTATAATCCTGTGAATTTTGAGGTATTTGGTAAGTAACATTAGTCATTAGTCCTTTAGGCACATTAGTGGTAAGATCATCTTAACTGGTAGAAGGAGATTTTAGTGTGCGACCATCAAAGAAACATCTTTGTGCTAAAACGCATTCAGGAAGCTGAGCCCTGAGCAGTTAAGGATGTTTCTGAACACAGTCTGCAGTCACATCAATAAAAACGAGTGAGTCAGATCCACTGGGAGAGGAACATGCTTACACCAGAAAATCCAACAGAGCCATGCTTTAGATCTTGAGCAGATTAATGTAGGTAATGTTGATGTAATGTAGGTTAATCTTCATCTTTTCTTATATATTTTTTAAAGAATTTGTCCCAGAATTTTCCATTTTTCAGCAAAGTCTTTCTGTACCAGTGATGTTCATCTTGTGGTAAATGCACTATAGCAATGTTGTATTCTTTTTTTTACGGTACTCTTTGACACACAGTTTCCTGGAGAATGTTTATAAGCTGTTTAAAAGTTTTTCTTCATGATTAAAAGTGGCTTGAATTGAAACACAAGACAAAAGTAGATATAGCCTGTCACAGTGACCTTTCCATTATGCTATTTATAGACCCACTTGTGACCTTTACATGGGTCTCTTGTGGGGGGTCATTAATAAAAACAGGCCTAAGTGCAAATGCCAAAAGCAAGAAGACAAAAATAAATACAATACAAAATGTACTAACCCATTTATTTTAAAAATAAAAAAATCTACCTGTATGGTTAATAAGCAGTGTTGAAATAATAGGAGATCAATGTTAAGGTGAAGAGGGAGAGCAGTGTTGAGATGAAGAGGAGATCAGTGTTGGAATGAAGAGGAGATCAGTGTTGGGATAAAGAGGAGATCAGTGTGTTGGGATGAAGAGGGAGAGCAGTGTTGGGATGAAGAGAAGATCAGTGTTGGGATGAAGAGGAGATCAGTGTTGGGATGAAGAGGGAGAGCAGTGTTGGGATGAAGAGGGAGAGCAGTGTTGGGATGAAGAGGGAGAGCAGTTTTGAGACGAAGAGGGAGAGCAGTGTTGAGATGCGAGAGATCAGTGTTGAGATGAAGAGGGAGAGCAGTGTTGAGATGAAGAAGGAGAGCAGTGTTGAGATAAAGAGGAGATCAATGTTGAGATGAAGAGGGAGAGCAGTGTTGAAATGAAGAGGACAGCAGTGTTGAGATGAAGAGGAGATCAGTGTTGAGATGAAGAGGGAGATCAGTGTTGAGATGAAGAGGGAGAGCAGTGTTGAGATGAAGAGGACAGCAGTGTTGAGATGAAGAGGGAGAGCAGTGTTGAGATGCGAGAGATCAGTGTTGAGATGAAGAGGAGATCAGTGTTGAGATGAAGAGGGTGATCAGTGTTGAGATGAAGAGGACAGCAGTGTTGAGATGAAGAGGAGATCAGTGTTGAGATGAAGAGGGAGATCAGTGTTGAGATGAAGAGGGTGATCAGTGTTGAGATGAAGAGGAGATCAGTGTTGAGATGAAGAGGAGATCAGTGTTGAGATGAAGAGGGAGATCAGTGTTGAGATGAAGAGGGAGAGCAGTGTTGAGATGAAAAGCCTTACCTCAGCATACGGCTTGCTGTCCTCTATTACAGATTGGGGGTCTCCTCCAAGGACAAGTTTAGCCACCTCACTGTCCAGCCCCACCTTTCCCCAGGCATAGTTCTGGACCACGCAGGACAGTGGGAATACTGGGAATAGAAAAGCTTAGCCTTGAGTTTTTACTGCACCCACTACGCGCCACCCGGAGAAACAAAGCACATCACCGTCTCTCACTCTGGAACAGGGAGCTGGTCGTATCTGTTACATTTACACAGAAAGTCGTTTAGCAGTATGGGCATCCCAGTCCACACTTCTTCGAGATCACTAAACCGAACAGTGCTACCGGTTACTACTGCGCTAAAGAGGGAGGCACACCTGCTACATCGCACACAGCACGCTAATACTCCAGCTTTAACAGCAGACTCCTGATCAGTTCGAGGGTTTAGACGGTACAGTTGATGTTAATAAATGAATGAAAACAGATGAAAGCATAGACAGCACTGACCTCTCACTTCCTCCATGTCTGCAACGTTCGCAACAACAGTCCATCATTGTGTTTGATGTACTTTGAAACAGAATACTAGAGGCGGGCGGCTCACAGGAACCCATTGGCCACGGATGCTTAATCCTGATTGGTCAGGGCCGCTGATTGACTGCTCACTCTACCAGTAAAAGTGCGCCTTTGCCTCGAAGAAGGGCGGGGATTGCTATAGGAAGTCTCTCACACAGTGTTGCTCCGCGCTGTGCTGGAAAATTATGCACCGCCCGCGCCTTTTTATTGACGTTTTATAAAGATTTGTTGATAAGCACATAAATCACAAGTGTTGGTACCTAATATCACAGTATAGGTACCTAATTCCTGTTTATTTTCAGCTAGTGTCCTATAAAGTTTCGGCTTATTTAGCATTGGCCACATCTTGAGGAGTTCAATGCATCAGGCCTTCTGGACTAGAATAGAGCCAACAGGTAGCATGTCTGTGTTTGCGCTCATTTGTTTGTTACATGTGGGGAGAAAAGGCACAACCATAAAGGCTTTGGTACTACCCTATTATAACCATGAGGACATAATGTTATTATTAAAACAAAGATTAAAAGTCACGTGTTATCTAATGCTATAGCAATATCACATAAAGCCACACAATGGCAGTAAGCATCCTGGACTTGGTACTTCCTTGCTCTTTGAGAAATGGTTTGTTGTAACACACTGACATGGGGGAGGGGTATACAGACACATTGCACAAACATACTGGAGTGTAATGAAGCAGTATGTTCGTCTAACAAAGCACAGAATCCTCAGAATCTTCACCTGGTGTAGTTTACATGTGTAGGTGCTCCAAGCAAGCCTTCCACATCCTCATGTGCAGGAGTTGTCATGGAAATCCATCCTGCCATGATATATTACCTGTTAGGTCTGAGACGGCAGGAACTTAGAAACATAACTCAAAGTGATAACGTGTTCAGTACAGTTCTTAGTGTTTTTGTGGTATAAGTAGTCCACAGTAACTGCATAGGTGAAACCTTTCAGTCACTGATATGAACATGGCCACATTCACTCAGTGGACACGATACTACCTGCACCTGTTCACACTTTGTATCATCATAGAAGATCTGGGTTTTAATATCAGCATATGCATCTGCAGTCTATAATTTAGAGTGTACTAGACTGAACTTGTGACTTGGAAATATTTTCGGCTGTATCTGTAGATTCTGAGTAACTGTCCCATTTTATTTCAATTTATGTTGGTCCCCTTACAGTTTGAGCTGCTGTCATCTTGTTCGTGTTGCCAGCTTTCTCAATGAAAAAATGTCTTTTAATTTATGTCCTTTAATTTCTGTTACCTATTTACCTATTACTTTGTTTTATGATATTCAGTTTATAACATAATGAGCCCACATCCTGGAGCGGGACAATGGAGCAGCTGTTATCTTTCTTTTCCTATCTCGGTCCTATAGCGGTGTTTTAGGGGCGAGAACACACCTCTTTTCTTCTGCATGACGTGATTGTTTCATGTTTACTTGTAGGGTGGGGTGGTGGATCTAAAATAGGATGATTGAATTCAGCAGACTACAGGTTTATTTAATCAGGAAATCCAGGAAACGTTAACTCGGTGGCCTGAAATAAGAATGTAAAGTGTAGATTTAAGCCTTGTCTAGAAGTTAGTTTAGTCCAACAGTCTGAAAACACTCAAAAGTCTAGATATCCAAGCTGGGCTGTTCTTTTTATTGTTTTATAGTGCATACATGTTTAACCTAAATAGGCAGCAGGTGTTGTTTTTTGCGTTTGGAAGATTTGTAAAGTAATCTGTGAAAAGCAAACTTGTAATAAATTTTATTAGTGGAACCAAATGTATTTATACTGTAGGGGTACGAACATTTCTGCTTATCTACATGTGACTCCTGTGTGGTGGTGTGTGGTATAGCCTGACGTGAACACTTAAGAAGCAGTGTGGGAGTGCCTGCAGGTGTGATCTGAGATGGGGCTTGTATCGAATGACACATGGTTAAGAAAATGTGAAGGCAGGGCTGAATTACATTCAGACTGTAACTTCATGATACCAGGACATATGCTAGGGATTTTTCTATGTCGCCTCCTGGAGCTAAAGTGTGAAACATGATTGGGACAAAAACTGTAATGGCTCGAAGCATTTGGTTGCTTTTGTACTATTTGTCTTGGTACAAAAAAGTTACTTTATGATGGGTTTAAGATATGACATTGAAGGTCATGAAATGGTCTTTCCTGTGGGAAAAGAGAGTTGCTTTGGATCACACACAAAATGTACATACTGTACATACCCTATTCAAAAATTATACAGTGTATTTCAATGAAGCTGAATTTTTCTAATATGTTTTAAATTTGCTTAAACACAATAACTACCCATACATGCTAACATGGCCAGTAGCATATAGGAACATACAGCAAGTGTTTTAATGGAACATGGATGTTGTTACAGAAAATTGTTTTCAGAACAAATATACACACACAACATGACATTTCTGGGTTAATGGCATAATTGAATGTACTTGTTTGTAAAATACTTTACCGTATACATACAGGCACTTTGTTGTCCTTGTTTACAACATACAAAAAGCTTCTAATTAGCCGATGAGTTGAAACAGGCATGGTAGAGCAGGAAAAACGAGCAAAGGGTCAGATGAGTTGGGCTGAATAATCTTTCTCTTTCACTGAGGGACTGATTGATGAAAACAGCAGACTGACTGACTCACTCACTCAGCAGTTAGACATGAGTTTTGCAATTCCATGTTGTGACAGAAGATAGTCAAGAGCCTTATTAACGTATCTGATGAATCTGATCAAATTTGACCGCAGTTTAAGATCACAGTGCGATACAGTATGCACAATGTACAGTGTATATATGTGCTGTAGTACTGTGTGTTTGTGTTACTGTACAATTTTGTAAAATTTTGTTTCACTAGTGTAAACTGTAGGGATGTGAATGTAAGTGTGGGGGCGGGTGATGTTCTCTGAGAACAAACATTCTGCAACAAAACTGCTACAGTCAGCTCCTCCAATAAGTTATGAGTGTTGGAGAAAGAATATGATAATACAAAACAAATGACATTTTCAGGTTTAAAATTATCACAATCAGTGTTTCAATAACACAAACAAGGATGGCTTAACAACAGCAACAACATTTCTAATTATAAATTGAGGTGGCTTTTGCCGGCTCTAGCCCTTACTGATTTAGGCCTTAATATTTCTAGCTTTCCAGTGGAAGAATTAAACTCTCTGACCATTTGGTTGTTGAATATACAAGCTCATACATGCAGCATTAGGTTTACGTTACTGTTAAGTAGCACTGTTTTCACATCTCTGCTTAAGTAGACATTAAGTGCAGCTCTGCACTGTTACCTGTTTAACTCTAACCCTTGTTATTGAATTGCTGGAGTCTTGCATAAATTATTTACAGTGTAATTAACACTGGTATTAAAGATTAACAGCGTTGTTTTGAAATAAGTTACAGTAAGTAAAGTGTCTCCACTTAAAGCATTTTTTAGAGGTCTGTGTTTCTCTTTTTCAGGATCCCTCTGTTACGGAGGTGACACACTCAGGAGTGGATCGTTTCGAGCAGTATAGCCCTTTCCCTGCCACTGACTCTGTAAGTAGTCATAGTAGTCTGAATAAGCAAATTGTTGGTGTAAAATGGTCTGAATGGTAGAAAGGTTCCAGTTTTTATAATTAGATCAGGTCTGAATGGACATTTTTGGGCACTGCAGAAGTTATCTGTATGTTAAACAAGACAGCTTATTGTAAGAGTACTTGGGATGCTGATAAGTGCCCTATGTCTGTGATTAACCCCGTCTTACGTAACGCCCGGGGTGTAATAAAATGCAGCTAGAAGTTTCTGTGTACTACTGTGAGCCGCATAGTGCCAAATAGCACAAAAAATCCAAATCTACTGTCTGCTTTGTTCAGTCATATTCTTACACATCAAAAATAAATATACCCCCAACATTAATCAATCACATCAGTAACTTAAAGGAATAGATAGACAGAATAGATTATCAGCGGTGCCTTTTCCCATCATCTCTAGATAGACTAATAGCATTTTCAGTGGAAGGGGAAGATTGTGTGCCTTATTTCTATGTTAGGTTCCTATACGTTGTCAGAAGCATGTGCAATTGTATCATATGATCGTGCTCAGACATGCTAATAATTTGTGGGGTGATGAATGTAAAATACTGTAGACCAACTAACAAATATGCCTAAGCCTATTTAAGTTCGAATGCTTAAAAATCTTTAAACTGTGATTTTATTATTTAATATAATTTTGTAATTTTTAGTTATAATATTACTAATATTACTATGCCAGTCATTAATCCAACAGCCAGCTGTGTTTGTGTGCCTTTGTTAAGTCTGTTTGTGTCTCCGTGTGAAGGGAGCTTTTACAGGCCCCACTATTCCAGCCTCTGCTGCTCCTTCACAGCCAGCCGTGCTGCAGCCTTCTGTGGAGCCGAGCCCTCAGGTCAGCATCTCGCATGCTGCAGTGCAGTGTGAATGTGTCTGTGTTTGTCTAACAGGGGTAGTGCAGTTTTTATGAACAAGCTAATTCTTATTTATCTCAGTGCAGCCCAGGAGACAAAGCTTAAGCATAATTTTGCTGCAAGCTCGTCTTACCTCTCTGTTCTTATGACATGCAGTGACAGCATGTATGTATTGCACCATCTATGTGAGATCTTTAGCTGATACTCCTGTGCTGGTCATGTAGGCAACTGCAGTTGCAGCCCAGGCCAACCTGCTGAGACAGCAGGAGGAGCTGGAGAGGAAAGCAGCTGAGCTGGACCGCAGGGAACAGGAGCTGCAGAGTAGACAAGTGACTACAGGTACTATACAATCTTTTTAGCTGAGTAACACTCCCGGTGGGGGATATTCCAGGAGTACAGTACTGCTATGCCATTTTCTCATGATATTTTACCAGAAGGGAATGCTGAGGGACTTCCATGTCATCACCAAAGGACAAATTATTACTTTGTAAATATATTTGTTTTTTAATACATAAAACAATCATTGTGCTTTTGGTATTTAACCTCTGCACATATTAGTTATTATTCTCCATACTCTGTAGAATCTAGGTAGATGCCAAGCGAGCTCATACATTTAGGTCAGATTTCAAGAGGTAAGCTGAAGGCACAGTGTGTCCGAGTAAGCACCAACATAAAATAGGAACTGACTGTGATGCTCAGTCACATTTTGATTTACTGTGGACGACACCAACTCTGTGAGGGTAATAAATACATCCCTCTTCTGGAATTAATTCCTGAAATTTTTATGTGCATTATTTAATACAGATATAAGAGGGATTCAAATTAGGTTTCAGTAAGTTGTTAGAGAGCTCTCGCTGCTGGTTTCCATTTCTATCACAGCTCTTTACCGAAAGAGTCACGGTAAAACTGCCACATATGAGCTGAAATAAATGCTGATATGCCTGTTAAAAGGTTTAAATAAAACTCTGTATGTAGGCCTTATACAGGGTCTAGACTGTATCTAGGTCTTATACAGCCTATTTAGGCCTCACACAGCGTCTAGACTGTATCTAGGCCTTATACAACGTGTAGCCTGTATCTAGGCCTTATACAGCGTATCTAGGCCTTATACAGGATCTAGTCTGTATCTAGGCCTTATACAGGGTCTAGACTGTATCTAGGCCTTATACAGCCTATTTAGGCCTTACACAGCGTCTAGACTGTATCTAGGCCTTATACAGCCTATTTAGGCCTTACACAGCGTCTAGACTGTATCTAGGCCTTATACAGCCTATTTAGGCCTTACACAGCGTCTAGACTGTATCTAGGCCTTATACAGCCTATTTAGGCCTTACACAGCGTCTAGACTGTATCTAGGTCTTATACAGCCTATTTAGGCCTTACACAGCGTCTAGACTGTATCTAGGCCTTATACGACGTGTAGCCTGTATCTAGGCCTTATACAGCGTATCTAGGCCTTATACAGGATCTAGTCTGTATCTAGGCCTTATACAGCGTGTAGTCTGTATCTAGGCTTTATACAGGGTCTAGCCTGTATCTAGGCCTTATACAGCGTGTAGTCTGTATCTAGGCTTTATACAGGGTCTAGCCTGTATCTAGGACTTATACAGCGTGTAGTCTGTATCTAGGCTTTATACAGGGTCTAGCCTGTATCTAGGCCTTATACAGCGTGTAGTCTGTATCTAGGCTTTATACAGGGTCTAGCCTGTATCTAGGCCGTATACAGCGTCTGTACTGTTGTGAGTAAGAGTTGCATTCTTGTAAGTTTTCACACTACAAACTCTGATAGTGATGTGGTAAATGAATAGCGGGCCCAAATATCAGTTATCAGCATCCTTGTTTACTAGTAATCGGCTTTGTCTCTGAGAATAACATATCAGTTGTCTCCTAAAAGTGAAAACACTAACAGCTGAAAACACCTGAAAGAACCATAATATTGAGAATCTATGAGAGTACAACAGTCAGCATTCATTCTGCAGCAGCAGATCTCTTTTACTTGTAAAGATGCTTTTATGCTTTTATGCTTGCTTTTATGAATTTCAGGTAACCTTGAATGTTTTGATTACTTTTGAAAGGTGGATACAGTTTGAATGTTTAAATTATTTAACTTGTTTGTAGTTCATATAATGGAAAGCATTATCATATATTAGTTCATTTAATTAGAGTTTTTCTTTGCAGGCAAAGAAAACAACTGGCCTCCATTGCCCAAAAGCTTTCCCATAAAGCCTTGCTTCTACCAGGACTTTTCTGAGGAAATTCCACCAGAGCATCAAAGGATCTGCAAAATGATGTATTACCTGTGGATGTGTAAGTATCTAAGATGGGAACCATCATATTGTGCAGTGTAGAAATGGACATTTCAGTTGCCTGATCTACATATTCATTTAGTCTTAGCACTTGTTAAATGTATACGAGGAGATAAGACACCACACCTACTGTACTGCTGTGCAGATAAATAATCTCAGCTGTATCTGTAATTGACCTCTGTTCTCTCTTCTTGTGGTACTTTGTCACACTCATACTGTTTACTGTTGTTCCCTTCCCTCCCCTTTTCCTAGTGTACTGTGTCACTCTGTTTCTCAACGTGCTGGCATGTCTGGCATTTTTCACTGCTGGCACGGATTATGGAATGGATTTTGGCTTTTCCATTTTATGGTTCATCCTCTTCACTCCCTGCTCCTTCCTGTGCTGGTACCGACCCGTCTACAAAGCTTTCAGGTGAGTGTTGCTAGTGCTGTAAGCACACATAGGGATCTGAAA
Source organism: Prochilodus magdalenae (assembly GCA_024036415.1). Taxonomy (NCBI): domain Eukaryota; kingdom Metazoa; phylum Chordata; class Actinopteri; order Characiformes; family Prochilodontidae; genus Prochilodus; species Prochilodus magdalenae. Next base: position 599,648 of record JAMWET010007209.1, on the reverse strand, counting down.
TATAGTTTTAAAGTTTAGTGTTTTGTTAGCGGTAAGTTGGCTAAAGCTAACAGTTGTTACCAGAAAACTGCCTTAAGTTTCCAGTATTGTCCTGCGACTCTTATTTTTGTATTCGCAGTAACAAATTGCTCTGTCTTCTCTTCCAGGACTGACAGCTCCTTCAGTTTCTTTTTTTTCTTTTTCATCTTCTTTGCCCAAGTGGTGGTAACTATCATTCAGAGCGTTGGCATACCCAAATGGGGGAACAGGTGAGTGCGTTAATTTATAGCGTCAGTATTCCTACACCAGTCTGTCTGTTTGTCCAAAAGGGGGTCTTGATGTCCACAAAGCGGTTATTATATATATATTTTTATTTTTATTATATATATATATATATATATATATATATATATATATATATATATATATATATATATATATATATATATATATATATATATATATATATATATATATATATAATATATTTTTTAACCCAAAATAATCAGTAAACCTGCATGTGTTTTCTGAGTCTTATGTGAAGTGTTGGTAATAGTGTAATGCTGGTAAATATGAAATGTCCAAGGCCAAATACTTCTTTCAAAACTATAATAAAACAATGGCAAATTCTTAAGCTTTTGATATAATAACTTTCCGTGAGGGAGCTGTTCGAGGTGTTAAACACTTTGGATCGACTCGAGCTTGTCTAGAACAGAGCATGTTTTATGTAATTAGTTTTGTTAAAACTGAAAGCAGTTACATGGTATGGAGAAGAACACACTGCTGCTGCAAGTGCCCTGTAAAGCCTGAAAAACATTATTTAAAAGACATACAGAGATGGATTTGATGGGAGTTCGCACGTATTAACGTCACACTTTCTTGGACATTCTTTCAGTGCGCTAGCAACAGATATACCTGCCTGGGTGGGTTTCAAACACATTCGGGGTTAGAAAATGTTCTGATGTTGCATACAGTTAAATGTTAAGACTCCAGCATCTAGGGGTAAAGGGGCCACACATAATTAAGATCAAGTTAGCAAAATATTAGTATTTATTTCTGTTTATGCTGAAGTCTTTGTCTTGTAACAGACAATTGAGAGAAACAAGAATATATATATATATTAGTATAGCTTCAGCGAGTACTCTAATACCCAAACAAACTAGAAACAAAGAACCTGCTAAACTCAGCCTAACCTAACCAAAACCTTCAGCTTACCTCCCTACCACAAAACAGGAGACAAGATATAACCAAAACAACACAGGGCACCGTCTTCCAAGAGAAGTCTCTTTGCAGTGTCTTTAACCATTAACACACACAGGCTAACACATAAGTGTTACTAACAGGTGGTCAGGTCAGTGGGAGGCTGGTGGCACCTCCTTAAATAGTAGGAGTGCCCCTTGCTGCACCCAGTCAGAGTCCTCAGAGCAAACCAAAGACAAAACAAACACTGCGTGTGTGCACTGCTGTAAGTCGCCGCCTTATATCTTGGGCCCCCACAAGCATGCACATATTTATCAGCATGTATTTTTCCTAACTGCATCTACATCTTTTAGGTTTTAACCAAATATCGTACTTAGTGCAGCCTTAGCACAACTTGTGATGTAGTGTCATACCTACCAGTGATTCCCAAATCCAGGAATGGATCCTGGACCCTGGATCTAGATTTATTAAACACTGACTTAAATAACGTGTCAGTGATAAGAACAGCCATGTCAAGATTGGTGGCACTCTTAGCTGTTGATCAGCACACTAATGCCTACACTAGCCAGAGAGTTTACAGTTTGTCACATGATTCCACCAGCATTTTGCAAATTTCAGGTGCTGCATTTAGTGGCTGGCTCCTAGAAAAGGCTTCTTTCATTAAATTCTTCCATTAGACGTTCTGGTCATGCAGGTGGGATCTGATGGTGGATTAAACTCAATGTGCAGTACTAAACCTGTGATCTTTTGGTTTCTCTTTGCCTCTCTTATCCCCTGCACTGTGTTCTCTCGCTGGCAAACCGTTTCATGCTTTTCAGTCTTTATGATCAGTGTTTGCGCTTTGTGGTTGTTTCTGAGTGCTATCTCTTTTTATAGTAATTTCCTTATCTGTGCAGGTCTACAACCTGTCTCCTTTAAGCTGACAGCTCTTTAGTTTTAGCCCTGGTGATGGATGACAAAGTGATTTACATGTGTGCACCCTCTTTTATACTCTAGGGAAACAAGAAATGGTCACAGAGCAGTAAAGTTCCTGGAGGCTAGCAGCAGGGAGGATTTCACCCATGGAAACATTTATTTGCCTTATCTTTAGGAGGGACAGTTTAATTACTCTATATTTTTATTCTTATATTAAATTACACGTTTAAAGAAATTATAAATTCAAAGCAGTATCTCCAAATTTCCTTGAGGAACATCAGATCTTTAGATGTGTGGATTATTTTATTGAGGTATTATATTTATCTTCTTGAGGTGTGCCAACCCTTCTGGAGTTTGACTGTACTAATTGTAAGTGGATTTAGTTTAATAGGCTATTAATTAATTTATTTGTTTGTTTGTTTGTTTGTTTGTGCTGCTCTGAATATTTATTACCTCCATCTCTAGGCAGTAGTGCTGAAACCGATAAACCAATGTTCAGTTCTTACATGAAGTGATGTTCATATTTTCACACCTATGAGCTTGTTTCTGCATCTCACCTCTGTGACAGGTGTCTTTCTGCTGTCTGTTTTCCGCTCTCTCTAAGTTGGAAGCTCTAACACCTCTTGGGCCTTTTCTTCACTGCTCTCTTGGTGTGTGGCTGAAGTAGGTCTTTCATTGCGTCTCTGCTCTTTATTGCCTCATCTGCCCTCCATGTTTCCTTTTTCTTCACCTTGTTAGACTCCTGTTTGAGGTGGTTTGTCTCGCAGAGTTTACACTATTGTCTCTTTTGTTTTCAGCGGTTGGATTTCAGCTATCTCCGTGGTTGGTAGTCACCTGGCTGTGAGTGTGGTAATGATGGTAGTGGCGGTTTTCTTCACCGTGTGTGCTGTGATGTCGGTCGTCCTACTTAAAATGGTATGTATTTTTGTTTTTATCCTCATTGTTGTGCAGCTGTAGGTGATTTGACTGCACTAAAGCCTTACTACACCAGAGATGTGCCAATATCTCCCTGTGATCGAAGGACACTCCTATTATCTGTTTATTAGATTTTAAAAATGACAGAAAAACTGTTTATTAGCATTGTGTGAGGTAAAATAGTTCCATCCTATCAGACACCCCACTGCTAAAACATCAGTCTGCCCGAAGCAATGGCCGAAGCATTAGACGATGTTACAGGTTATGGATGTGTTTAGTAATCACCCTACGTTAAATACTGCAGCAGATCATGCTCCCTCCAATTGGCTGATCTAATTCCATGTCTCAAACCTCACAATGTTTTCTACCTACTCACCTACCTAGCAGCACTTCTGATGAGAATTGCTCTTCTTTTAACCCCAAAGTGTCTGTTTAGTGTACTCATGTGAAATTTGGGACACTATGTGAAATGTTCAGCATTAATCTTTTTATATTTATATTCATTTAGATTGTGATTACTACAATAATAGAATACAGTAAAATCATTTTGGCATCTTATGCTTGTCAGTTTTGGTGTTGCTATTAGATAATGTGTTTATGTGGCCGAGTAATAGCTAAAGAGCTTCAGTCAATACTGACACTCAGAACATCTTTCAGCCAATTATACTGTCGGGGTCAGAACTAACTGTAGTGTAATATCTATTATAATAAAACTTTTTAATATGTGCACTAAAGTATTTTGAATAGAGTCCACAGGCTTTTTTAAATGCAGGGGAACTTTCTTTTAATGGCCTATATTCTGTGTATACGGTTCCTCCAATCACATGTATACTTTTAAAAAAGCCATTTGAATTATACCAAAACAACAAAACTGAATCAAACAGAATTGTGATAACAGCTGAGATTTTATGCTGCACTCGATCAATCATAAGGTCAGATACTCACGCCCATAGTAATTAAATCTTGTTGTTTTTTTAAGGTTCAATCTCATCACGCTCAGAGACGGTTTACTTTGATTTATTTCTGTTTACTTTTATTTATTCTCAGGTATATTTATACTTTTATTTTATATACTCAGGTTCACTCTCACTATCGCCGCACCGGTGCAAGCTTCCAGAAGGCCCAGCAGGAGTTTTCTCAGGGTGTCCTCACCAACCGCACTTTCCAAAGCGCAGCTGCCAGCGCCGCTGCCTCCGCAGCCCAAGGTGCCACCCAGCGGAATTAGACCCATCTGAAAACACTTAGAAACCCATCTCAGTGGACCTGGGACCCCCCTCCCCCCAACTCCATCAGCCATCAGAAACCCAAAGCTGCTGCGTGATTAAGTAATGTGGATCTACTCCATCATGCTCTGGTGTTCAGACGGCAGTGGCACTAGTTTTGGAATTCACATATGTTTGTATGTGAGACAGCGGGCAAGAGGTTAATAATTATAAATGCTGTGTTTGTATATTTGTACTTATGCTTTGTGTTTGTGCGTGGTAGTGTGTGTTGTGTGCATGTGTGGTGTTTTTGTTTTGTTTTTTTTCAAGATTTTGCTTACATTGTATATAAACTAATTTAAGGCTGGCCCACCTCAGTGAAGGTACAGGATACTTGTCCATGTATTAAAGAATGACAATGAACAAAATTAGACCTTCCCTAAAGTGATGTCCACAGAGCTTAGTTTAGTTTAGGTGCGCTTGCGTTTAGCTACCACATGATCATGCTTTAAGCTAACACTGTAGTACACACGTACAAACAACAGACAACAGAATATTGTGCCTTATGATTTCAACCTTTTTTTCTTATTGTATTCCTTCAGTTTAATTTTGATGGAGTGCCATAAATACCTAAAGTTTAGTGAAGTGGAAGAAAACGGTTGTATTTATTTCAATGCCATTTATGAGTTAACGAATTTTGTAACAGCAAAACATGAAGGTCTGGCATTGAAGGAGGGGTGGGGGTGATGCTAAGAAGCTCAAATCACTTAAGGCTTCAGCTAAGAAATGTTACTTCTGGCTTCCTTGATGAAGGATGATTGTACGAAGCTGCTGTCTGGTATCTCTTGTGGAAAGCAGGCTTAAGGGAGTCTGAGCTTGCATATTAAGTATGATACACTCAAGATTTGAACCTTTTTGTAATTATGAATTAACAGTGGCCTTTCAGATTTGTTTATGGGGATAAAAAATTAGGATCTAAATTACTAGTTTTTTTTTTTTTTTGCACCTTAAGGAAGGGAGAAATGCGTAAATTAATCTTACCAGTAAAAGTTTATGTGAAATAAATCAAAAATATTTTAAGTGTCATTTTATTAAAGCATGTATTTTATCCTTATGGATGTTATACTGAATATAGTGCTTGAGCAAATTAAACTTTTTTGATTAACACGTATTTTGTCTAAGTGTTGTGCTGGTGGTGGTAGTGGTGGTGGTGGTGGTAGTAGTGTAACCAGATACCTCGTTTAGTTTGGGATCTCAACAGCGTGTGGACAAAGCCTGCACATTATGCATTGATAGACAGGTTCCGGGTGAATGAACGAAACTCCTTGAAAAACTACAGACGAATTACAAAAATGTATTGAAGCACCAATAAGGAACATGTTTTGCACTTGACTTTCCACATCATTCTACAACAGCGAAAACAAAAACGTCCGAGTACAAGCAGTACGACCCGTCAACCGCTAACATAAAAGCCTGTAAAACGAGACAAAATGAAATGGTATAATTCAGAAAACCAGCTGCGCACTTATGACATCATTGTTACATAAAATAGTTTCATATTTAACATGGCATCAGCAATCCCTTTTTTAAATCCATATAAAAAGTGCAAATGAACTTTTGACTGTAGACCCTCCATTCCATTGGCTCAGCATCTGCCCCCTCCCCCCACCCGACATTTGTAAACACATGTACAAACATTGACTTTATTAATTAGCAGAACTTACAGTCACATTAACATTCATTTGTACGAGATACTGTACATGTAAATGCATCCAGCAAGGCAGAGTTCATTATATCTTCTTTCTTTCTTTGGGAGGAGTGGTGGAACGACGACTTGAGAAAAAAGAACATACTAAACCTTGCGAATCGTAATTTACATACATTATGTTTACAAAGCAATTTCCTCTTATAAAAAACAAACAAAAGCATTAATATAAAAAGTGTCTTTTTGGAAGTGTAGAAAGGTCAAAATCTTCCTAGAAAGAATCGCTTTCCTGGGTGCCCCCTTGAACGCACAGGGGAAAACCATGGACACCTTCGCTCCTGTATGGGGAGCCTCCGGCTCACACCGATGAAACACGCGACTCTTGTGCTGACGGCCTACCTGTGAGCTCTTGGGGTATTAAAGTTGAAGCTCTCACAAAGGAGGTCCTATCAAAAAGTCTTAGGTCTCCATATCATAAGCACCACATGAACTACAGCATTGTTGACTTGCTGATGTTACATTTCAGCTGGACCTTTTTTTTTTTTAAACAAAAATAGCTTTTCAGGATCCACAGTTATTTTCTTCCGTGTCTGGATCTTACATGTGCTCGCCTGTAGTGTCCATTGTGATGCATATTCAGAGTTCTATGCTACAGGTTTCCCTGGGAAAGAACACGGTTTAATGCGTAAGGGGAGAGACCCAGCATCTCTTCTCTGTAGACCAAGGACGATGAACATATTCATTCTTCAATGCAGAGCTGAAGGCCCTTCCTTTTACATATATAAAGAAATGTAAGTGGAGCAACAGCTACTCGAAATGGTTTCGTTAGGAATACACCCACACATCCCTGCATGGTATGTATGAATTTAAAAACGAGTACGCAACATGATCTTTGATAATGTATGCATGAACCCATACGAAATAAAACAATTATCAATATTTATATGAAGTCCAAAAAGGCTGACATTGAAAACGTCCGGAATACTTCCTCAGGAATAACAAAACCTTGTTCGCTGGAGTGCCTTTTTTGGAAATCCTTTTGGTTTTCCCTTCCGTCCATGCAAAATGGAGAAACAAACATCTGCTGAAGCTCATTCTCTGGTCAGTCACTGAGAATTCAGCAAAAAATGATCAGTGATCAGTCATTATCGAAAACAAAAGCTGGGCCCTTCCTGAGAACAGGCCGGGCTCAAGTCTGGATTTAGCTCCATAGAGCGGCTTTAGTGCTGTCA